>OZ038520.1:28767896-28780396 GCA_964036315.1 Acanthosepion esculentum
GCTTTATTGAGACTGCCTCAACAAATGCCTTTGAAACAACTTAATAAAATATTATTATTATTATTATTATTATTATTATTATTATTATTATTATTATTATTATTATTATTATTATTATTATTCACTCTTTGAGTGACTCGTACTGAAGATTAAGTGACAACAAGTTTCCCCAGTGCGCCGATATTCTTATTAAAATTCCAGTTGTCTACAATAATTTTCTCGTTCCAACTTTCCCCTAATTTTCAATTCTTTCAACTTTTTCCACAATCTGCTGTAACCATTTACAATTCTATTATTACTGGTATAGCTACTAACATCATATTCCAAAACTTCTTCAACTTTCTGGCAACCCATATACATTGTATTCTCCGGAACATCAAAATCCACAATCTGGCAAATTTTTATTTTTCTTCTTAAAGATTACTATTTTGTTCTGCTTACGATTGGGTGATCCATTTGAATCACTAAATCACAGAAGATTTTGTCTTTTCTCTAAGACAGATTTTGATTTATACAAATGTCATTGGTGTCTATCTTTCAAAGCGAATTTGTTTGCACATTTCCCGTCTTCTTTCTTTGACAATTTGCTACACATCCTTATATGGTTGATTTCTGTACGATGTAATTTTGTTATTTTCTTTTATTTTATATAACTTACCCTTTATAAAATTGTTTTATATATATATATATATATATATATATATATATATATATATATATATATATATATATATATATATATTTATCTTTTTACTAAAAGTGACCAATTTCTCTCTTTAGATTTCTCCTGTATAGTCATGTCTATGTTGATTTATCTGACATTCTATCAATCGCTCTTTCGAAGTGTCCATAAACATATTTACTTCCCATTTTTTTAGTTCTTGTCTCCCCTGAGTCCACTCTTCTGCTTTGTCTGTTACCTCTAACAAATACCGTGTTGACATTGTCTCTCTGGTATAGAGTCCTATGCGTTGATGTTCTTGTTTCGTACTCTAGTATTCGTGGCCAGCCTTTGTATTAAGTGTCCTGACGAGTTGATTAATTCAGTTCCTTCCCTTAATTCTCATTTTCCCTTGTTTGTCATCAACATTGTAATTTTATCAATGCCAAATTCTTTTCCTATATTTTGGCTGAAACACTGTGTCTAAAAGTGTTCATTATTGTTGTTACTGCTGTTGTTATTTTGTATGGATTGAGTTCCCCCACTAGTAGTATCTAGATACTCACACTGAAGATTAAACGACAGGAATTTTCGACAACTCCAAGCTACCACTCCATATTCTTCATCATTCAACGTATTAGTACTTCAGCTAAAATAGAATGCTTTGTTAAACGTCGGCAGCTATGTGTTTATTGTATCGGTTAAAATTCTGCAGCAACATATATATATATACTGATATCTAAACGTTTGCGCTTTTTAGGAATGTCCTTCAAAATTACTCACTCTGTTAGCACGCGACGATAGACATGCCATAAACGTGCATATATATCGTAAGAATGAGGAGCAATGCAAATATATCAGTCCGTTTATAATGACTTATGTATCTAGTTATTCCTGTCTTTTTCATCTATCTATCTATGTATCTATCTATCTTTCTTTTTGCATTTATTTATATTTATCTGTCTATTCATAGCTGTATATCTATAACAGTTTGCTCATATCTATAACTAACATCTAATAAAAATAATTCAAGATAATAGTACGAATAATATTACGAGTGCATATAAAAAAACAATAACCAATTTAGCTGGGCCGAAAGATCAGGGGAAAATAAAGGATAAGTCTCTATAGATAGTTTTGATCTTCTGTCATGTCATAGCTTAACCCGTTGGACCATTTGTTAGTTTAGGTGTACATGGTGGTTTAAAAGACGCTTACTATTGATAACCTTGTAAATTTTATATTTATTTACCAAATGGAATCCTGTTTCTGTATGTGACTATATTAAGAAATTTTATTGGTTGAATTATGAAATATGAAGTCGTGCAAAATATCCCGGTTGCTATTTCGCAAGTGTATATTTTCTACCAGTTGTCACGTTCCGATAAAAATCAAGTGAAATTAAAATGAAATAAATATCGTGTGTCAAAAAGTATTAATGGCTAAAAGTGGCATTACTTGAGAAATTCGAAATATTAATAATTGCTCGTGTTGTTCATGTTTATTTCAATATATTTGTCTATCTCACACGTACTTTTTATTTTGTTAAGTTTAGAGTAACAAGACAAATGTTTGTAAATGAAGCAATTTCTAATTATTAGTTACTGCTACTGGAAAACATAGTGGGAATATAATGATATTAGTTTATATGTAACATAGAAAATGACAACAATATTTAGGTAATTTCAAAATTACATTGTAGTAATAATAAATGAAAGCGGTTGATGTATTTTCTTATTTTTAATAGATCCTGAATATTAAATTATAATTCCATTCTATTCACCATCGAATAACTATGACCTCTACGCCACCAAACGAATAAAGATAAGAATTTGTGACGGTCAGAAGTTGCATACATATTTTTAACATACATATATACATGCAATAAAAATTGTAATCGCTGTATATTGTCAGTCGTTTTTAATAAAATTTGTATGAAAAAGAGATTTCCTGCCTAAATAAATATTTATACGCACGCACAAAAGCAATTATACACGCGTATATATATATATATATATATATATATATATATATATATATATATATATATATATATATATATATATATATATATATATATATACATATATATTTCATGCGTAAGTAGATTAATCATGGCTTGTATTTGAGAATGAAGATATAGAAAGACTTTTTATTGTTGCAAGACCTCCCACTTCATGCAGGAGACAAGTGTAATAACCTTTAGGTTTATGGCATATAAACTACTATATTGCATGGCCAATAATTGAAGCACAAACAAGTAAGAGACGCCTACAAATAAACTTTACTAAATTCAGCAAATACGAAAATCTATTTTTATAACTCTTTAAAACATCGCTTCAAATTAAATAAGTAGTTTTTGTGACTTGATTGGATAGGACTAGTCTCGTGATGTACTTTCTATGACCTCCACGCGGTTGAACACCAAATGACCTGGAAATAGATCAGGGCACGGGTTATTGTATACATTCTCGTGTAAGACTCAGATAGCGATTCGGATCCGAGCCATAGCGATGAAAACGGCTCGTCAACTACAGTCAGCACCCAGGTCTGCAACGACACATTCAGTGAAGGATAGTCGCAAAAGAAGTCAGCTAACCAGACCATGCCTCGATCAATAGACAACATTACACGCATGTTACCATGACAACGCATCAGTCAGCGATGATTTTCTACATACAAAGCCGCGACGAAATTAAGCCCTTTATCCCGAATTTTGTTCATTGTTTTAAAATTACTGCTATCGCACACAATCAGTCAGCAGTCAGACACATGTTTCATTAGCGTGTGCTTCATACACACACATATGCTGGTGTATCATACCACTTGACTTCCTAACTCGAAACAAAAACATATGGAAACATTGCAACTCACTTGCGACAAATCATTTCGAACAATCGAATTATTGGTCTCTTCATGTCCACAACAATGAAAATTGATTTTGAATATGTAAATACACGCATCTGGTTGTATAAATGTTACTGCCATATTTAGCTTGGTCTTCCTTTTAATACGAATTTTATTTTTCCACCTAAAATGTTATGTTGGTGATGATTTAAGGCTGCACGTGGTTCGCACCTTCCCAATCTCATCATTTAAACTAATGATATATATGCTGTGCAGAACGTTGATAATGAAGTCCCCTGTCTTCTCTTGGAGATTCCTTCTCCAGATCAGATAAACAAAACTAGAGTTGTTTTTTTTTAATGAAATACACAAAATAAGTCACCGGGAAAAAGTGCCTGGTTGGAAAACAGGCCAAAGAAAAATTCGTCGTACTATGAAGAACAGCGAGTAAAATACAAAAAGTACATCATGGGCAATTAATTTATTGCGATACCAGAAGCCCTGGATGCAATTAATACAAGGACAATTTCCCTGCTGATCACCAACGTAAAAAGCCGGAAAATGATTGGGGAAGCCATGGAAGGGGCGGTAAAAAAGCCTACACATTGCTCCGAAAATTCTTGCGAGAAGAACCAATGCAATGTGGGATTTGTTACAGAACAAGAAGCAAAAGCGCTCGCCGGAAACATCTTAACGACAGCAACTCTAAGACTCTAAACGGAATACATGGGTACCCGACGCATAAAAATTACAGTGCATGGCGTACCTGTTGATATCGGGGAAGAACAGGAGCATTCTTTTCGTAGTACGGACCAGTAGATGAAGTCGCGTCTATTAAGAGCAAGGCCGGAATTGCAACAGGAGATATGGTGTTATACGTAACACTCACCCAGCAGGTCTTTGGAGAGGTCCCAAATACATTAATGTGCCGAGAGAGAGGGATGCTGGTAGTAGTGGAGGGGCGCAAACTGTATTGTTGGGCTTGCGGGGCACTGGGCCACATATCAAAGGCGTGCCCCGCAAAGAACTCACAGCCTCCACCCCACCTAGCAACAGCAGCAACTACAAGAACAGTAGCAGCAACAGAGGAGGCCCCGGATGGGGAATGGAAGAGGGTTAAGGGACGGGGAGCTGCAGACGTGCCCACTTCTCCAGGACGGGATGAACTGTCTCCCCAAAAGCAGCGACAACACAAGGAGCGGCCAAAGGAGGCACAGGATCAGCAATTGAAGGGGGGAGAAAAAACAGCCAACAAAACAGCAGCAGCAGCAACAACAACAACGAGTTCAAAAGAGAAGCAAAGGCAGCAGCAGCAGCAACAAAAACAAGTACAAGTACAAAAAGAGCAGCAAGGGCAGCAGCAACAACAAAAACAAGTACAGAAACAACAACAACAACAACAAGTACAAAAAGAGCGGCAGCAGCAACAATAACAAGTACAACAACAACAGCAAAATCAGCAGCAGCAGCAATCTGACACGGAGATGGAGGTGGACGTAATGCCTCCACCTCGTGTCTCAGCATTGAAGAGGAGTAGGGACGATACAGAGGAGGAAGATGTGACTGATCATGAACACGCCAGAAGAAGTAGGGCGGATAGGTACATGGAAAAAACCAGGTCCCTATCCGTCCCTGCATCCCCTAAAGCAAGTCCTGTTTTAGTCCCTAAAGCAAGGAGCCTTTCTACCAACCCTTCCCGTGCTCCTTCCCCCACCTCATCCACCCCCTCCATCAGTTCAATATCTACCCCCCTTTCGCATCCATCATCCGTCCCACTCACTTAAGGGGAAGGAGAAAAAGAAAAAAAAGAAATATTTCCCTGGGCCAGATTCAATATGCAAAGTAGATAGAAAGGAGCTAGAGAAGGGCTTATCGGCACAGAAAAAAGCCCTTCTAGGTCCACTATTTAGCATACGGGGGCCAACTGGCCAGAGTTGTTTCATTGTTAGTTAAACGTCCCTGGATGCGAGAGTGGACCTTGTTCATGTTGGCGCGAGGAGCAGGTTGATCGTGGCTGATATTGCCGTGAGCAGTGGTTCGTTTCGGGGCATTGCGGTTTATGCGCCCAACGACCAGATTGAGCGTGTCGACTTTTTCCGTCAGTTGGGGCCGTTCCTGGTTGATTCATGGTACCTAGTCTTAATGGGGGGCTGAAATGCCGTCCTGGACCCCGAGATAGATAGAGAGCGGGAAGCTAGCGGGAAGGCATGGAGCGATCGTAGCCTGGTTGATCTAATCGGCGACTTTAGGCTCTTCGATAGATACCGAGTCAATCATCCGAGGCAGGAGATGTGGAAGTGGGTCCGTAGTTGGCCATCTCTCCACGTAGCTAGCTACCTGGACAGAATGTTAGTGAGAAGAGTCGAGCTAGAGTTACTAGATTGTCCCATGTTCCACCGTGTAGACTATTCAGATCATAGACTCGTCTGTGTCTGGATGGTGTTAGGTAATAGGCCTAGAATGGCTGGACACCGGAAGTTCAATCTCTCCTTACTGGACAGGCGGGGCTTTCAGCAACAGCTAACTAGATTAGTGCTGCGGGAATTAGTGGGGGCGGTTATTAGGAGTAAGTAGTGGGAAAGGCTTAAGGATAGGATTAGGTCCTTCACCAGTGAATATAGCCAACGACTCGCTCTAGATAAGGCTAACAAGGTGAAGACTGTAGAGGTAGACTTTTCCGGGCGGTGGCTGACGGGGAGATTTCCTAGAGATAGCCATAGCTAGGCAGGCCCTGAAGCGCGAGGCTAGCAAGCGCTATCAGGGCCAGGTAGACATAGGTTAAACAAGTTCTCTAACGAAGCCGTGAACATGGGCGCAGAAGAGATCCGTCGAGGTTCCGATCGATACATTCGCGAGGTCATTACCCCGAAGGGGTGCTCTCTGAGGTCGACCAAGGATATGTGCGAGGCGTTTCGGCGGCATTTCAAAAGCCGTTTTACCAAGGAGTCTGGTCTCAGTGGCGACGAAGCAGCTAGCTGCGAGGGTGAGATCACGGAAGGCGAAGTCTACTTGGCATTGAAGAAGGTCGGCAGAGGCAAGTCTCTGGGACTTGATGGTCTGCCCTACGAAATGTACTTGAGGCTGTCGCACATCTTTGTCCCGATTTTGACAGTGGTGTTCAACAACTGGTTCCGGATTTCCAGGGATGTGATCACGCTGTTGAAAAAGACCAAGGGTGTTGGGCGGAATTTAGATGATTACAGGCCCATAACTCTGCTAAACACAGAGTTAAAGATTTTGGCCAAGGTCCTGACGGAGAGGTTGCAGTCAGTTGTCACGAGCAGACTTGTACTGTGAGGGGACGAACAATTCAAAGCAACCTACATCTGATCCGCACGATCATAGAGGGTGTAAAATCCGCGCTGATCAATTTGGATCAGTCCAAGGCATTTGACAGCGTCGACCATCAGTACCTGGCTGCTCTCCTGCATGCTGCCGGATTCGAAACCGAATTCTGCAGGTGGATTAGCCTCCTGTATCGCTCACCCAGTGCTGTGGTACAGGTGAACGGAAGGCGGTCGAGCGTTTTTGCGCTGTCTCGGTCGGTCCGACAGGAGTGCCCACTGTCGCGCTTACTTTATGCTTTGGCGTTGGAGCCCTTCCTTCGCCAGCTAAGGGAGAAGGTGTGCAGTTCGGCCCTACGCGTAATAGCCGTTTTCCCTGGTAGTGCTCGAGCTAGGTTTTCTTCGTGTCGTGCCGCAGCGACATTAAGGTGGTGCAGAAGGCGCTTGAACGGTATAAGAAGGTGACAGGGGCCAAGATTAACTGCAACAAGTCTTCCGGCCTGCGGTTAGGTGCCTGGAAGGGAGTCGCGCTTCTGGTGCCATTCGGCTGGATTAATGGACCTGTCCGCATCCTTGGGGTGTGGTTCGGGCCCGGATTCCGGCTGAAGAAGAATTGGTCAGAAGTACAGACAAAGGTCGAAACGTCGGTTTAGACTTGGCTTCGAAGGGAGTTGTCCTTAAAGGGTAGGGCCACATACGTCTTGCCCCTTATCCTTTACCGCTTGGCTGTACTTCCTTTTACTGGAAACGTATGAAGACGATCGAGCATTTGTTGATCACACCTCTTGTGGGGTGGTCGCAAGCATTGGGTCCGTAAAGAAGAAGCCTGTTACCAGCGTCCGTGTCATGGGGGGGCTGGGATTGCCACACCTGGCGAGTCATCGCCATGCCTCAAGATTGACTTTCCTACGCCACATTTTGCCGGAGGACTCGATTTTGGCGCCGAGTGTTAAGGACGCCTTCCCTAGCCTTACTATCACTCCCCCCCATTTCTTGGGGAAAGCGTGGTCGTGGAGGGCTATCTAGTTTCCTCAGTGAGTGTCGGTCGGCCTTGAAGGTCTTTCCTCGGTCCAGTGACCTTTCTCGGCCTTGGAGACTATTGCATCATGAATTAGTGGAGGGGGTCTCAAAGGATCCTCTGTGTGACCGGTTGCGCTCTTTTTGGTCTTGGGCGCCAGCGGCGGATTATCTCAGCAACCCTGAGTTTTCGCTTAGCTGGCGATTGTTTAGGAACGTGCTACCTCTCAATGACGTACCCTTCAGATGGGGAGAGCCAGATTTGCCAGATTGTTATCTGTGTGACATTGGTTTAGAAGAAACGGCTTCGCACGCCTTCTACCATTGTCCTCAGGTGCACCCATTCCGGGATTATGTCGGCGAGTTGACGGCTCGTATCGCTCCCGATCAGCTCGTGTCCTTCGATCTCGCGCAAGTGTGTGACAATGTGTCGCCCCCGTTCTCCGGGGTAAAACGGATGGTGTTTTTGCGTTGCTAGCCGTGGCAAGAATGGTCGTGTAGATGGCGCGAAAGGAGGGTATGTTGCGAAAGGAACGTTATTCGTATCAGGATCTGATTGTTTTCTTTAAACATCAGGTTAAAGTGAAAATCAGATCTGATCGAAAGCGTTTGATTTCGACAGATTTCAATGAAAAGCGGGTGACTGAGGCGAACCTGGTTCGTGTGGACGGGGCTAGCCTTGATTTTCTTTTTTAAGTCCCCTTAACGCAACGGGCGGTTTCCTGTTGACCCCCACCTGGTTAAGTTAGACACTATTTTGTGTTTCTAGTTAATGTGAATTAGTCTTGTTCCTGGCCTGTTCCCGCCTTTTTCTTCTGTTATGACCCATGACGAGATTCCCAATCTTCACAGTTTGTTTTTGTCCTTCTTTTCATCTCGACTGAGTCAGCTTTTGAATTTCCCATTCCGTCATTTATTTTTCCTTCCCCATTCCATTAATGAGTGTGTTTCTTGATTCTATACAATGGCCACTCTTATTATTTTGAGGGGTGGACGGTTCCTACTTACATTGTTTTGTTTTGTCTTTGGTTGACATTTTGAGTCTCTTGTCGGGTTCATATCCCCTCCCCATCATTTCATGTTTCATGGAATTTTTATTTATATACATATATATATATGAACATTAAAAATTTTAATTCATGGGGTGTTTTTGTAGAACCCTTGTGATTATGTGATATTGTGGTGTGTGCAGGGTTGAAAGATGATGAATGAGTTCTTGTGGCGAATGTGTAATTGTAATGAATGAATGGGTCATGATTGTGGTTAACTAGGAATAGGATAGCTACAGTGTATATCAAATATACTTTTACAAACTTTGGGGGCGGGTTCCTCATACCAAAAACAAGGTAAAATGTCCATATGTTCAAAAGGCCATCGTTGTACGACGACACAACATAACGAATGTTCAAAATGTCCTCCGCATGAACCTCTCGGATCATTGACTGGAGGACCCTTTCATATAACCCCACACGGTGTCCAATAGTTTCTATGGAACGTTGATGAAGCGTCTCAGCATCATTCATGTCTACTGTATAAATCAATTGTTTTAGATGACCCCACAGATAAAAATTCAAAGAACGTGCTGGCTATGAAACCTGCACTCCCATACCTATGCATCTTTCATAGTAGATGTCAGCGTGAATAATGTGACTAAAATGTGCTGGATCCAAATCATGTATGAATCATATGCGTCTTCGTATTAGCTGAGGTACATCCTCCAGCAGACCTGGAAGGATGTTCGAAATAATGTCCCTGTAGACAGCTCCTGCAAGAAGTGCTGGGAGAACATATCGACCATCAGACAGTCACCTACAATTCCAGCTTACACATTAATTGTAAACTGATGCTGGCATCTAGCCTGTATTGTAGCATGGGGTTTCCAATCCGCCCACAAATGTTGGTTGTGTAAATTTGTTATTCCATCTCTTCCAAATGTTGCTTCATCCATGAACAAGACTGAAGAGACAAACAAAGGATCAGCAGTTTGTGCAATAAACCAACGGTTCTCCCGTGGTGAGTAAACAGAGGACGAAAAACCCTGCACACGTTGAAAATGGTGTAGATACAGAAGCTGCTCTTGAAGTACCCACCATGAAATAAATGACATGCTAGGGTCACCTGAAGTGAGCTGATACCTGGATCGTCTCCGACAGACTGTAGAATGCGTTCTTTGTGATTAAGCCTACGTGCAGATCTCAGTCTTCCTCGAGCCATAATTTGTGGTGCGACAATAAACAGCAGCAAATGTAAGCGGCCTACAGACGCAATCTGATACAGTCATACAGCCTCGCGTCCATTACGATTCGTGTGGCCGTATGTAAAAATCATATCTGTCTGCTTACAATATGAATATCCTGCCATTGTTAAACGGAATACCTCCCAGTTAACTCATTAGTACACAAGTTAAATGTTGAAAACAGACTAGCCAAAATTGTGCACTAATTACAACTGTAATCTAGTCTACAGGGCAGCACAACAATATCTCAAAAACGAAGGATTTGCAGACCTATGATTATATGGATTTTGTCTTTGTTTTAGTATAAGGAACACGCCTCCAAATTCTGTAAAAGTATTTTGATACACCCTATATATATATATATATATATATATATATATGTGTGTGTGTGTGTGTGTGTGTGTGTGTGCGTGTGTGTGTGTGTGTGTGTGTGTACAAAACTACCAAAATACAAGGAACTTAAAATGGAAGCCTAAAAAATTTTGCACTTGTAGGCATCACTAATTACAGTTGTAGTTAGAGCCCTCGGATTAACTGAAAAATGTTCTGATAGACTCATTGAAGGGATGCCTGGTAGACCAAAATTTAAAGAAATACAAAAGATTGTACTCACAAGTAAAGCCCACAACTTACGAAGGTCTTTATCTATGTAAAATATGTGTGATCTTTGTTTTTGATTTTTAAATGCTCAGTGAAAAATGTCATCATGCCATTTCTGACCTTAGGTCTCTGGATCGGACCCGGAAAGAAATGAGTATACGAAATAATAATAATAATAATAATAATAATAATAATGAGTTCCTGGATGCTAAACTTGGTATAGCTCTCATGGCTTTTGATGTTTTGTCTTGATAAATTAACGTCGGCGACACTAAGTATCCCGTTCAGTACTATCTATTTTCTTATCAGTTACTTAATACTTTTATAACAAATTGGGTATAGGGACATACACATTGTGTATATCTGCTCATTGGCGGGTGACGTGATATTTTGGCAGAGTAGTTACTTTGGAACACCTTCAATCGGAAGCCGTCTGAGCAGATTGGGTTAACTGACTTGAAGGTATTTCTATCTGGGCATACTGAGTCTCATGATTGGTATGATGAGTTTTATATATTGGAAATCTAGCGTAATTTTGATGGCATGTTGCTCTCTCACGCAATAATAATAATAATAATAATAATAATAACGTGATAATTTTCCAGGAACAATTGGCCATCTTGTATCAGAATGAACTGTGTTAACACCCACTGAATTATATACACGGCATGATAGAGTGGGCCAATATCTGCATAGAAAAATATGCAATTTTTTGATATATCCTGATTAAAAGACACCAAAAACAGAATGTGCTTTATTATTGACAAGGCAGTCCCCGCAAATTGTAATGTATCATTGAAGATCTTAAAAAAATACTATCAAAATACAAGGATCTTGAAGATGTAGTTGAAGCTTTCAGATTGCTAGACTTATTGAAATATTTTTTGGTAGCCCATACCTTAAAATAATACATAAAATTTGACTCACAATTACAGTTCACACATTATGAAGAGCTTTATCTATGTAAAATGTGCGTGATTTTGGTGGAGTGTTTTATTTATTTATTTATTTATTTTGTTTCTTTTACAAAAATGAGCAGTGGAAAATGTCATCAAGCCATTTCTGACCTTAGGTCTCTGGTTGGAACTAGAAAATCTAAGAAAAGACTGTAGTTGGAGCTTTAATATTGATTGGGAAAGATTCCAATAGACTCATTGAAGGAGTTCCTGATAAACCATGCCTTAAAGACATACAAAAAATTGTACTCGCTAATACAGCCTACACCTTACGAAGGGCTTTATCTATATAAAATATGTGCGATTTATTTTTCAAAACTGCTCAGTGGAAAATTTCATGATGCCATTTCTGACCTTAGGTCTCTGGTCGGGACCCAGAAAGAAATGAGTATACATCAGAAACCAAAGGAAATAAAACAATAATAATAGTGCATGTATCACCATATAGTATTGATAGTGGCTAGCAAGTCGTAGCTTTAATCCTTACAAGCCTCCATACATTTATGACCCTCTGATAATCTAAAAAAAATGTCCTGTGCTTAGCTTAATAGGAATAATACTAAGTTTATGGACACTTTCGGGATATAAGTTAAGGATTCAGCAGATAAATCGATATGTACATACCTACGACCGGAAAACCTAACGAGAGAAACCGAGTCCTTTTTAATTGCGGTAAAAACAAAACAAGAACTAACTATATAAAGTATATAAATATTAGTATTATTATAAGCAGCAACTATATGAATACCAAAACAGAGGAAACATGGGAAAGTAGCAAATATAGAAATATATTGAAATAAATATGAAACAACAAACCACGTAATAAATGAAAGTACAGCATTAGTTCAGAAAATAAAGTAATGAATATAAAGTGGATAAAGAAGTTAATCCATTGGAAA
>OZ038520.1:28785396-29007896 GCA_964036315.1 Acanthosepion esculentum
ATGGAGCATCCAGTGAAGATCAAACTCACTACTCAGTTGTAATTGATCTAGCGCGACGAGGTTGCTAACCATTACACCAAGTACCTAAATTGATTGGGATTTATTAAGCGTACCTTAGATGTTGCAAAAGGCCGAATGTAAGAAACACTCAGTGACGATCGATATCATTGCTCAGATGTAACTGATCTAACGAGAAAAGTATACTAACTATTATACTACGACTGAGTACATTTATCTGTATTTTAAGGGTAATAATCCCCCTGGGATGGGTAAAATAGCAGAGTAGACTGAGCTATCCTGTCTTGGAAAAGGACTATTCTAAATTCCAAATCATAAAAACGGTAACAGAAAATCACTTCAAAATCTTTCAGAAGAATTCATAACACTTCAAAGATAATAAAAATTAGGAATCTACGAAGAAAAGTAATCGCCTACGTCCCGAAGGGTTATGGGATTATTTAAAAAAACAAATAACATAACACCTAATAATATATGACTGTTTTATCAGACTATACATGCACAGACATGTGCTTATAAGAATGCAAAGATTGCGTATGCATATGTGTCTCGAACAATCTATACAAATGCCCGTGTGTGTATATGCTTGTGTGCGAGCGCGTGTGCTTTATCGTACTTGAGTATATCAGTAAGTATACGTTTGTTGGTATACTCTCAATAACCCAATTAGTGTCACGGGCGCAACTGTGACTCACACTGGTGTCACAGCAACAAATATGACTTAATTAACTTTCATTTTGTTCCCCAGGTACTATTTCAGGTCTTCTTACTTATTATTCAGTGTGGATATTTACTGTGTCATTATCGTTTCAACAATGAAATAGAATTACGGTAACTAACACAAGTGGACTCTTTTCACCGACAAAAATCGACATTTGAGGATCTAACTCAGTAGGAGAGAAGAAAAAAGATTTGGGTTTTTATTCTTTATTGCTGGTAATAAACATGAAAATTTGATTTTAGTTTAAAGAGAAAGAAAACTGAATAATATCTGGCTTTATTTTTAGTCCTAACAAATGAAGCAAGTACACAAAAAGTATTTTCATACTTGAAAATGCTTCATCTAAATGCGTTGCTGTCGTAGTTTTCTGTTAAACTAAGATAACTTGTGATGACTGCGACAGAGTTATCTTTAATAAACCAATCTCGCAGACGTTTGCTAGTACAATGTGTTCAATTCACAGAGAACACCTTACTGTCATAGTTATGTATATGATTAAGCTATGCTTAGTATACATCTACTCCAAGCGAATGTTATCGAAGCGTTCCCATAAATCATTACTAATATCTTCATTAAATCCTATTCTAGTTTCTCTTCGTGAGGCTAAGATAAGATCTAATTTATTGATGGAAACATAAAGGACACTTATACTTAACCTCAAAAAAAGAATTGAATACGTAATCAGGAAAGAGGACCTGGACAAAATTGATACTCACAGTACATATTGAAGGCAAGGGGGGACAGAGGAAAATAGTGTATAACGTACCTTAAGAGCTTATGTAAATGGATGACAGATCACGTTTTTGGAGATAACAAAAAAACAAAATTTATTAAGAACTACAGCGGACTGGAAATTGTGGGGAACCATGATCGACAACGCCCTGAAGGACATATATAAGAAGACTTAAAAATACTCTCGAGAAAGTCCATTTTATCAAATGTCGATAAAACACTAAATTGTATAGAAAACATGGCGTATGAAGAGAGCTGTGTAAAAAGAAAAAATGCTGGGGAATTATGTCATGACTGATCAAAGTTTTTAATTTTAACAGCATTGACATAGTTTTAGATGCCATTAACAAATCTGGTTAATATTATAGAACGAGGCGCGGAAAAGGTAATATCACTTGCCAAAATTTGACCAAATACCTTATTTTGTTTTCTGAGTTTTTATTTATTTTTGAACTTTTAATACTATCTTGTAGGTCTCTCAACTGCTATTTATAGTCAATATTAGATTATTATGGAGTTAAATTATAATTACTAATAGTATACGACATCTGGATATTATCATACAATATTCCTCCACTTTGATATAAAACTTGGAAAATAATTTATCCATACTTTTTAGAATGAAATAATCAGATACTGTAATTTTGTTCATTTTATTCTAAGAAGCATAAAATAACACTCTTATTCCATTAACTGATAAGAGTGATTTTTTAATACCTTTATGTCAAAAGTTAAAATGTAGATAGATACTAGATACTGAAAAATGGATAGAATAATGAGGACATTTAATTTAAGAAGTTCTGAAAAACATTAGCAATCACTGATCTTCAGTAAAAAATAATTTTGCTTTTTGTTTTTTTAGAATCGGTAGTTCCATTTTGGTCTTTCGTTATTGTAAATCCTTTACACAGTTTTTATTTTTTAATTTGAATGTTATTTGTTATATATTTTAAAATACAATTTGCTAACACACTTAATTTTCCTTCAAAATTTTGATTGCTTCATGGAATAAATTCTTTCTTAACAGGTTAGAAAAAATTAAACTCAGAGTTTTAAGACAAAACAAAAATAAGATGAATAAAAATAGCCAACGATTAATAATAAAAACAGTCCATCTGATAATTCCAGCGACTTAAGTCTATTCTTTTATTGTATCTGAAGAAGGCCTGCTGTATATAATAGTCGAAAGATGAAAAGTAAAATGACTGAAATATGGCAATAACAAAATGAGATTAGTCTTCTTCTTTAACATGCTATCTTTTCAAGATATCAACGATAACAGATATCCACAACTTTCTATCATCTGTAACTCTAAGAAATGTGTGGCCCCTTACCCTGTTCATTCAACCATTTACACAAGCTTATTGGGTAGGCTATTCGCCGTTTCCTTCTGACCCAGTTACACTAAATATGTCCTGTGAGTACACAAATTCTCCAAACCCTCCGTTCTTATTATGTATCCCCAAAATTTCATCTGTACTAAAAGTAAAACTGTCTTTTTTCCCCATTTTCCTTAAGACTTCTGTTTCTGGCGCTCTCAGCATTCTTCTGTATAATTATGTCCCTTTTGCTTCATGTCTGTATCTGTGAAGAAATTGCCCATCATTCACGTCTATATAGGGGACTGATATTACATATCAGTTCAGCACTATTTCCTTTTTGGTAATGAAATTTCCCTTTTTCTGGATATTTTGTTTAGTTCTTTTAAGATAGATTTCACTATTACAATGGGCCTTCGGGATTTAGTTATCACATTTTTCATTATTTGTCAAGACATTTCCCAAGTATTTGAACAAAAAATGTCATAGATTAATAATGAAAATTATTTATCTCCGAATTCAGTGGTTGTTGCTACTAGTAGTAAGTAAAGTCTGCTGGTGGAGTAGGTCGTTGAAAATAGCACTAAGGATTTGTGCCATAACCTTATTTGTCCGAAATGATTAAGATATCATTCATTGGATGTTTTTTCAAAACTACTTAGAATTAACTTCTATGATTTGATTTCATTCTATTTACCTTTTGATCTCAAAATTCAAATAACTTAAGACTATTAACATAAGAAGCTCTCCTAATTTCGCTGTAATAATGCATTTTATTTTTGAGACTGTTGAAATAACTATACGTATATAAAATTAATACAGGAACTGTTTACAAAATTTAAAGATAAATTCTTATTACCTTGGTATAACTCGCAGCCGAAAGAATAAAGTTATTGTTTGCGAAAATAGTAGATTTAGTAAAATGTTGTTTTAGGTTTTCTTTTTAATTTTTTTGTCTGAATTTCCTTTCTAGAATCTTTGTTTTAATCAAAATATAACTTAGCAAGCTTTTTTAATTATTTTTTCTTCTAAGTTCTCTTTTCTTAATTATTGCTTTATTTTTGTATTCCATTTATTTTTTACTTTTATTTCACATTTTTATTCGCACCTACACTAGCTTTCTTTTTTTTCTTTTACAACAATACATGCATCGCTATCACTAATAATTATATTTTTCATCTTTCAGATTCTTTTGTTTCTGTGAGATGCGTGTAGGTTGGCAACTTTGTTTGCTCATTATTTCATTCTTCTCTCCTCTATTTATTAGTAACTCCTCCCATATCCTGAAGAATATAGTAAAAGATTAAAAGAGAAAAACAAGAAAGAAAAAATGAACAAAAAAAGACCTAATCTTTCCTTACGTTGAACATTTAGCTATCAGTATCTTTTTGCTTGGAAGTTTCCTCTTCCCCGACGTTTTATTCCTAATGTTCTTCTTCATGACCGCTACACTTCACATTCGTCGGTTTCCTTTCCCGTCTTACCGCATCCATGTCTATAACCTGACAACGTTTCTCACCGAACCGCAGGCTGATAACACCATAAGGTTCCACAACGCTGACCCTTACATTTTGAAAGAACGCAATTCCGGCTTTATCAGATATATAGGTTATTCATGATTTATAAGTCCTAACTCTTTTCACGAGAACTACTTCATAAAAATGTCACATTTCAATCTCTCGGTGACATTTTCAACTGTAGATTTCGGAGGCGTTTCTGTTTGTACGCTTTGAGAATATTGCAGTTTTAATCAATCGCAACATTTCGGTTTAGAGCAAGGGGGGGGGGCGCATCCATGATGTAATACACGGTAAATTACTTCTTTGGGCGCTAAAACGGGCGGCTACTCTAGTTCGTTTTCATATGACTCATCACCTAACTTCTGTAATTTTTGTTTCACATAAGGAGCAAACTTTTATTCACCTTATACAGATAACAGTTTTGCTAAAACTAAATGATATCTAATTATTATACAATACGCAATTTCAGTCTGACTGTTTATTTTATTTGTTCATTTCTTGAGATAAATTCAATAGATACTGTTGTTTAAAACTTCCTTAACAAAGAAATTACTGTCGTCCTTAAAAATTCGCTTATGAATTGTTAGATTCTAATAGGAATGTTTTAATATATATATTAACTGAATTACACAGAGTAATACGGGCATACGAAAGCACTCACAGGAAAGACACACACACACACACACACACACACATATATATATATATATATATATATATACATATATATAATTTAATAATACATATAGAAATGAAATTAGTGAAATGGTTTTTTATATTTCGCTAAGAAATGCAAGTTGTCATAACTAACTTCAGACAAAATAAATAGGGGACTGTCTTAGTGAAACAATGTATTCAATATTTGACGTGTACCAACAGTTTCAGGGTATGGAACCATGTGAAATTACCATAATATTTAGTTTACACTGTTTCATTCGAAGTAGTTTTTTGTGAGTCATCATATTACCTTACAATGTATGCTGCTTATAAAAATCTCTAGGTTCGTGCACACTTATCGTTAGGAACTTAACCACTTGTTGGTTGGTAGTTGAGACTCAGTTGCTCGCCATTTTTCTTGTTTCATCTTAAATTGCCTATCTCGTTAGAAAACGATTTAACATGCCTTGTTCCTCAATACCTGGTTCCCAGATGGCTCCTCATCATCATTAGGCAGATGTAAGATGGTAGAGTCAGGAGTATTTTTTGTATACTTCCAATATAAAAATAATCTACTAACATGTACCTTTGCGTATTACAAGGTTTTGGAGTCGTTCCATGATTTTATCTATCAATGCACATTTCTAGCTCTCCACAACGGAATTACATTTGTTGAGCGTAGCTGCAGAGAATTTAGCGTGTTTATCAAAATGTTCCAATCATGCTCAATGAGGCTTCAATTGGCGAGCCCGGGGGGTTTAACGGAGTTTTCATATAAACTAGTTTTGTATCACCAGCGTAGGATATATGTTCTGTTACCTTAACTGGTAGACATGATGAGAAAAAAAAGAGGCGTAAATGATCTGCAATATAATATAGGTATACCTAAGTCAAACGTTAATTTTCAGAAGTGCTCTCCAACAAAATACGTTCCCCCACCACATCTTGCATATTACTTTTGATACATAGCCGTATACATTTTCCCCACATACGAACTCGACCATCTTTCAGAAATATCTATTGGACCAAGCAACACGGACCCTGTCTTACATGGTTCAGTGGCAACGTTCTTTTGTTGAAATGAAGCGCAGTAATTGATGTGTTGTCAGTTAGGTTACATATGGTGAATGACTACGGGACCTTATATAACAATCCTCCTTTTCGTTAAGTGGTTAACGTCATTATTTGTTGAAGGCGGTACCATTCTTGTATTACTTGAGGAAGTCTTCAGTTTTCACGTGTCATGGATGTTCATCTGGAATTCACATATTAGTTTTAAAATGATAATAAGTGTAACAGACTTCTCGGGTGGTATTATTATTATTATTATTATTATTATTATTATTATTATTATTATTATTTCCTTTGATTTCTGGTGTGTACTCATTTCTTTTCGGGTCCCGTCCAGAGACCTAAAGTCTGAAATGGTATCTTGACATTTTCCACTGAGAAATTAAAAAATGAACAAAAAATATTTTACATAGATAAAGCCCTTAAGGTGTGGGCTGTACTCGTGCGAAGAATTTGTTGTATTTCTTTAAAGCATGGGGTACCAGGAATTCCTTCAATGAGTCTATTGGAATCTTTTCCAACCAATCCGAGGCTCCAACTACAATAGGGATTGTTGATCTTCCCATGTGCCACATGTTTGAGATTTCGTCTTCAAGGTCCTTGTATTTTGATAGCTATTTGAAGCTCTTCAAAGACTCATTGCAGTCTGTAGGAACTGCCATATCAATAAGGCTGCATTTTTTTATTTTTGCATGCGGTCTCTAATAACGATGTCATGGCGATTAGCTTTGATTGTTCTATTGTGTAGTCCCATAAAATTGTAACAGGTCCTATCTCCGTAACCGGGTCTGGGTGGTGTTCATACCAATTTCTTTCAATTTACTTTCCGTAGAAGATGCAGATTTTCCAATGCAGATATTGGCCCACTCTGTCATGCCGGGTTTCATATTCAGTGGGTGCCAATACCGTGCAACCTGATATAAGATGATCAATTGTTTATGGATATTTATCACAGAATCAGAATTTTGGGCTAGCACAATATTTTAGTATATGTGCTTGATAATTTCTAGTTAACTAATTGACCCTGTTTTACAAGGATAAAACCTTCGGATTCATCTCTTAACCCTGCACTACGTAGCCACAGATGGGTACGGGATTTGTCTACATCAGCTTCTTTGGTAAGGGCAGACTATTGACCGTGACGTGGTTTATCTTGCCATCGTTTCTGTATCTGGTCGGTTGCATTTGATTTTGCTTTCTTTTTTAAGTATTTTGCAGACTCAGTTGGTGTATTGTGCTTTACTTGTATTTCTACATCCACTTAAAACTCTATTTTGAACATGCTGGCATCCTTGAAAATCCATTTTGAACTTATCATTATTATTATTAATATTATTATTATTATTATTATTATTATTATTATTATTATTATTATTTGTGTATGTTATGTTTCCTGCTTTGTATCTTATAGGACCGAATCCAAACTGTGATCCTTAAGCACTATAGGATTATTTTCATTTAATTGATAATAATTTTCTTAGTATATGGGATGTCTCTAGTACGGCGATCTCCTGGGTAATTTGTATGTTGATGTTACCTGGGATACCGTTAATAAAATTGTCCATTATTTTTCTCACGTGGCCCAAATCTCCGATTACTATTGACACACTTTCAGTTTTCATTCCCCACATCTTGTTAATCTCGATCTTCAGGTCCTTGTATTTTATTATTATTATTATTATTATTATTATTTGATATCTACCGTTTACACATTTCTTTCCGGGTCCCGCCCAGTGACCTAAGGTTAGAAATGGTATCAGGACACTTTCCACTGCAAAAAAAATTACGTAGATAAAGCCCTTCATAAAGTGTGGGCTGTACTTCTCAGAATAATTTTTTGTATCTCTTTGAGGCATGGACTTCCAGGGATCCCTTCAATTAGTCTACTGGAATCTTTTCCAACCAATCCTAAGGCTCCAACTACAACAGGGATTGTTGATGTTCCCATGTGCCACATTTTTGAGATTTCGTCTTCAAGGTCCTTGTATTTTGACAGCTTTTCGAATATCTTTAAAGATACATTGCAGTCTGCATCAATATCCATATCAATAAGGAGGCATTTTTTGTTTGTGGTCTTTAATAACAATGTCTGGGTGGTTGGCATTGATTGTTCTGTCAGTGTGTATTGTGTAGTCCCATAGAATTGTAACAGGTCCTATCCCCGTAACCGGGTCTGGGTGTTGTTCGAACAAGTTTCTTTCAGTTTCCTTCCCGTAGAAGTTGCAAAGTTTCCAGTGCAGATATTGGCCCACTCTCTCATGCCGGTTTTTATATTCAGTGGGTGCCAATATCGTGCAACCTGATACAAGATGATCAATGGTTTCTGGATATTTATCACAGAATCTGCATCTTGGGCTAACACAGTAGTTTAGTATATGTGCTTGATAATTCCTAGTTAACAAGCATTGGTCCTGTGCAGCAAGAATAAAACCTTCAGTTTCAGCTTTCAACCCTGCACTACGTAGCCACTGATGGGTACGGTTTTTGTCTACATCACCTTGTTTGGTACGGGCAGAATATTAGCCATGAAGCGGTTTATCTTGCCATTGTTTCTATATCTTATCGGTTGCATCTGTCTTAGCTTTCTTTTTAAAGTATTTTGCAGCTTCAGCCGGTTTACCGTGTTGTACTTGTATTTCTGCGCCCATTTGAAACTCCATTTTGAATTTTTGGCTTCCTTTATTACGGAGTAAAGACGCTTGCTACTTTCATGTTCCTTGACATATATCATCATCCAGTCTTCTGTAGTTTCCAAGTATCTTTGGAGGCCAATTGTTGTAGTTTAGTAGGACAGTTCTAATTGAACTAATGCCCTGCCTCCTTCGGATCTGGGCACATACAGGCGATCAACATCAGCTTTGGGATGATGCATGCGGTAGCAAGTGAAGTGTTTTCTCGTTTTAGCGTCCATTCGCTTAATTTCAGCTATGGTCCAGTTAAGGACGTTAAAGCTGTATTGCACCACAGGGACATCCAAGGTGTTTATGGCTGATATTTTTTTTAGTTTAGTTCGGTATTTAGTACCAGTCGTACACGTCTGTAGTACTCCTTTCTTACCTTCTCCTTCATTTGGGGGTGTTGTATGTCATTTCCTTCGCTAATTCATAGGTACTTATAAGCTTCATCATTTTCCAGTTCCCTAATCTTTGTGACAAAATCTAAATCTATTAAGGGTGCTTCTGTAATTCTACCTTTCTTGAATGTAACTTTTGCACATTTATCTAATCCGAAGTTCATACATATGTCGTCGCTGAAGTATTTTACAATATTGAGGAGGCCCTTCAACTCATTGTCGTCTTTGACAAAGAGTTTGAGATCATCCATGTAGAGTAGGTGATTGAATATTTTCTTATTTATTTTGTAACCATAGGTACTGTTGTTCAGTTCATGCGTAAGGGGGATTAAGGACAAACAAAACAGAATAGGTGACAGGGAGTCTCCTTGAAAGATTCCACGTCTGATATTTAGTCGGTTGGATATGGCAGTGCCTCTGGTGTGACTAAGGTATAGTTTGGTGTTCCACATTCCCATGGTGTGCTTAAGGAAATTTAATACCACAGGGGAGACTTTGTACATTTCCAAAGTCTTAAGTATCCAAGAATGTGGAACACTATCAAAGGCTTTACGATAATCAATCCACGCTGCGCTAAGATTTCTACGTCTTCTCCTGCAATTTTCCAGGATCATTTTATTTATCAGTAGTTGATCTTTGCAGCCATATGAACCTCTCCTGCATCCTTTCTGTTCCAGCGGAAGAATGCTGTTTGTTTCGAAAAAGGAGTAAGCACGGTTCGTCAAGACAGTCGTGATCAACTTGTACGTTGTGGAGAGATATGTTATATTTTTCGGGTCGTCTGTTTCATTTGTTTTTGGTATGAGGTATGTAATACCTTCAGTAATCCATTCCGGGATTTTATTGGGATTATTTACAAGCGTTGATAATGTTTTCGCAAGTATTTTATGGATAGACGAGAGATGATAAAGCCAGAAATTGGGAACCTTGTCATTTCCTGGGGATTTCCATTTTGTGGATTTCGTTAGAGCTTGCCTAACATCATCTGTGGATATATTTTCCCATTCTTGCAGAGGTCTATCCAGCATTCGTTCTTCTTCACGATGGATCCATTCTGCATTTGGGTTATATTCCTTCGGGCTGCTCCAAATATTTTCCCAAAATGTCTGTACAGTATCAATCGATGGTGGCCTTTCGACATGTATAGGTTTTTTTCCAATTTCCCTGTAAAATTTCTTAAGGTCCGTTTGAAATATTTTATTTTGGCGATAGAACCTACAACGTTTTTCGTATCGCCTTGTTCTCTGTGCTTTTAGCTGAAGTTTCTGCTTCAGCATTTCCGTGGTTGGTGGAATGTCAAGTAGGGATTTAATTTTGTGTTTCCTCTTGATCTTTTTGCACTTGCGTGTGGAAATATTAGGGTTTCTGCTGAGCTCATCTAATATAGAAAGCTCACATCTGATTTATTTTATGTCTCGTAACAGTTTTGCTTTCCAAGCTGGCTCTCTACGTCTGTTAACTTTATTTATTGTCTTCATCCCAAGCTTCCGAGTCGCTGCTAAAGCTGTTGCGTATATTACGTTGTTAACTTCTGTGATGTTTCCCGGTGGTTTATCTGTTAACAGTGTTTCCAGAGCAGCGTTGTATATTTTCACAATGTGCTTGTTGCAATTCGTCATGTGGATTTTGGGTAGCTGGTCTCTTTCTGACAATTGTATGAAAGTTACTCTGCTAAGTACTTGGATGACGTGGTTTTTCGCTTCGGTGATTTCAGATTTGTGATTTTCAAGGAATTCTAAATTAATGTACCTGGAATCATCCTCAGTGACATTGTCTGGAGAACTGCAGGTTATGTTTAAGATAGAGTCTTTGATTTTATTTCCTGGGAGGTTATTTCGCATTTCATTTGTTTTAGTTTTTACCTCATCGTCTGACACATTATTATTTCTACATTCATCTCATTACAGTTTGAGTGATGGGTCATAGTATTTTGTCTTATATCTAATTTTATCCTATCTATTTCTCTCTTTGAGAGTCTGTTGTTTCGCATAATGTCCCTACGGACATTAGCAAGCCTGTTTGGATTGAGGTTATGTCATATATCATTTCCCACCATACTTCTCCATATTTGGTATGTTTGATTGGTGGTGTTCTTTGCTGGGTTTTCGAGTGCAGTGAAGAAAGATGTCATAACTTGTCAATACTCTTCGCTGGTATTCTTTTTTATTAGTCGATTTGGTATTGAGTCACTTGGTCCAAGGTTGGCAATAATCCGGTTTTGGTGACCTAGTGTCTCTCTGTTTGCGGAAGAGTTTGTTCCAGTGACAGATTTTTCGTCCTCAGACTGGTTCCTCTCTGAGGGACGCGCCCCTTGTTGACCCGAGTGACGACCGATCCGGTATGAAATTTTATTCGTATTCATTGAAATTGGTAGAGATTTGCGTTTTAACCTTGATCGCCAAGGGGTAATTCTGTTCAAGTTACCAGCTTTAGGACGACTCTGGAAAAAGGCCCCAAAGCACGCCCAACATGATATATCGGAGGTGGAATAGTTCATAAAAGTGTATTGTGTTCAGTGGGGTAGAATATACTAAGTTTTAAGTTAGTATAAGTCGGAGTGACAACTCCCAGGGGGAGTATCAGATTGCAGTATATAGAGTTATATAAAAAGGGGGAGAGACAAAGGGAAGAGAAAAGGGAAATCCAAATGAAACAATTAAAGTTAAATTGAGTCAAAGGGATTTAGAATCATAGTACAGAAGAAGTACAGGAAAAGTATAGTTGAAAAAATGGTACAACATTTACCATTTCTTACATTTTCGGAGCATGGCACAAGTGATTTCCACAAATGTTCAACTCTCCGTCGCCAACGACAGATACTTATCAAATTTTCTTCAACTCTTAGATGCTTCGGCCAGGTGATCATAGTCACAGCTTAGATAACCAAACATTTTTCTCAACACATGACCTATTCCAAACAGTGCTGCCACCTGTGCACTATTAATGATGTCAGGCATCCCGAAGGCACCCTGTTAAAGAAAAAGGTTCCTGGAAATAATCCCGAATGCGCCAATCGAATGCTGTTTTGTATATTTCTTTGATTTCCCCTGCCAGGTCTTGTTACTTCTGTATTTTCGCCTGCTCCGCCTTCACGATGCTCCTATCCCAAAGTACCTCAACATCTATCAAGATTCATTTACGACTGCTCTTGTGCACAAATGTGATATCAGGGTGATTGCTCCCCAAGCGCTTGTCAATCAAGATGGTCGTATCCCACATGAGATTTATTTTCAGCTACTAACGATGATGAATGCTCGTACCACTTCTGTGCGCACTCGAGGCCATAATTTCTGTATCGTTTCTAGTGCATTCTAAGGGCTATTTTGTCATGGAATCATCTGTACTCTTTTTGTAGCAGCTGAGTGGAGCCGCTGACAGTATGTTGCACAATTTCAGTAGATTTCATACATAGCCTACATTAGTTGTTCTGCTAATAAAATATTATTATTATTATTATTATTATTATTATTATTATTATTATTATTATTATTATTATTATTATTATTCAAATAGTTTCCCCACAATTGCTATCGGAGTCAAGTGATAGCAGGTTTCCTCAATATTCTCGCACTATCTCAAGCATTCTAGAGAATTTTAATTCTGCTGTTTTTAGTCTGCCACAAATTTTAAATTCCTCCATTTTTTCCAAGTGATTTATTTATAATGGACACTACCATCAGTTTTATATGCCAGATGTTTTGAAAGGTGGAGGATACTAAGTAAACATTAATATTATTTTCGCATTAGGTATATCTTGTGATCTTACGAAAGTAAATTCTATAATATCTACTACTCTCTCTTCTGTTTTCTCACATCCCACTGCTACTGACTGAACCGTCTCAAATTTTCTTTAAAAGTTTGTACTTTTTTTTAGGTTGATCTTTCGTATCTTTTTATTTCCTTCTGAATATCGTTTTATTTATTTATCGTTTCAGTGATTATAGATAATACTTTCATGGTATTTATTTAACAATTTAATCTGACTCAAAGCAATAACAGCAAGAAACCATGTAAGATTCAAGTCTAATATACTACTTTTTCTTTTTCACTAATTTTCAAAAACTGGTAAATTAAGCATCATGAAATTTAATGAAAGATATAGTCGCCGACAAGATTTGAACTTGTATTCTATGTTTTTGAAAATCCTTTGATATAGAGGTAACTTGTCTGGATTCGACATTTCAACAACTAAAGTTGAAAAAACACTAGTCAAAATTTATAGTGAAAATATTTCATCATGGAAATACACAGATGGTAAAAAATATTGCATCATCTTAGTATTATATATATTAAACTATATGACGGGATACTCATATGAAGAAAACTATCTTCCAAAGTTTTATTATAAAAACATAATAAAAAGGATAAAAAATCTAGACCAAATTAATAATATAAATATTCCATCTAAAAATTGCAAGATTTTTATCACGAATTATCATAGTTCTTATCAGTGTTATATTATGCACAGAAGTGTAGTGACCATGCAGTTTAATTTATTCTTTCCCGGATTACTTGACCAGAGAATTTTTTTGTTTGCTTTTTTTTTCTTTTTTCTTTTTTTGCACTAAGTTTACTTTCACACAAACCTATTTTATGTCTGTCGTTGATTGGACTCTCTATCAATGGCTTGAAAGTCGTTAAACGTTGTATGTTTGCAAATGCGTTTAGCGCTTCATTGGGCTATAGCTTTGACACAATGCTCAATGAGAATTGTTCTTAGTTCCACTGGCTGGTGAGGCAAACATACAAACCAGTTAATTACTACAATATTCTCGATAAATCATTTAAAATATAAAATTCAATAACAATTATAATTAATATTATGGTGATGGTAATTGAGATAAATGAATAATAAAGATGGTGATAATGAAGAAAGAGGATAAGAAGCAACAGAGAACTATAATAATGTTGTCGCCGTCAGTATTGATTAAAATCATAATAATGTGGTTAATGATTATGACAATGACGGCGGAGATGAAAATCGTAGTAAGTTTACAGTAACAATAATAAGCAATAGAATAACAGTTGTACAAGCTGAAAGACATTTTTAAATATACTTGTTTATGAATTTGAGTGAAATGTAGCTTTTTACAGGCATAAGAAATATCAATAATGGAAACAAACTCCCAATTATACATTTTTATCAAACATTATTAAATCAGATAGAATATTTAGTCTCTTCTTAGCCCTACGCCTCAAGAACATCAATTACACCACCACCTCCATTGTATCATTGTAGAAACTGATTCATCCTGTCTGTATGGCATTTCGCTGTTAATTTTATGCAACGATGGGTCTATAGGGAGCTAAGGCATGCGGCGTTCCTCGATTGCTCTGTTTTTTTTTTTTTTTTTTTTATGTTGTTTTTTTTTTTTTTTTTTTTTAGAAGGCAATCATCGGATGGAAGGCTTTACTGTCTGGTTCAGTGATAGCAACGGAAAAATTTGACGACGTGGAAGACCTTGATATAACGACAGAACCGCATTGCAGTCAAGACAAATAACATGGTAATTACACAATATTGGTCAAATGATCTAATATATTATTATTTCAATGCCAAGCGTCGATTTTTGACTTTTTTGAGTTTTTTTCTTTCAACGGCAGGACGTGTTCTATCGTTTAATTTGTAACGCGATGGCAGAGACAAATATATAGAAACATTATATTGCTTGTCGATATTCAGACGGTGCCAAGATTATATATTTTCTTGAGTCAATTGCAACGAAGGAGATGACTGTGATGTTCTATCAAGCATATGACGTCTGCTGAAATTTATTGTCGGCTAACACGTAATATATTTTGCTTCGTACCAAATATTTCGCAGTTACATCTCTTCGTTTCTGTATTTCTTTTAAACACTTACACAGGCATAAACAAATTTACACACACACACACACACACACACATATATATATATATATATATATATATATATATATATATATATATATACATATATGAACATTACCCGCTATCATAGATAACTATTTGGCAAACGCACACATTTTAATAAATATACAATGTTTAATTCAACGGAAATTTTGTTCAATATATCCTGCGCTGTAAGTGTATAGCTATATGTTTACACACACACATATATTTTACAATATTTTTAAGTTTTAATTTATTATAATTTCTTACTGTATATTCTACATAACTTTAAGGATTGCCTCATTTTTAAGCTTACGCACGATTACGAGCATAGAGTGGAGTCAGCGAAAATTAAACCAATATTCTGCGAAATTTTTCGTTTTTTATAGAAAGAACAATTATTAACAAGTCCTTTACTGAGTAATTTTTGTAAATAATTTTATTTTAAAATACTAATTTCCGTATAACACTTAAAATAAATAAACAGAAATATAAAAGTACATTCCAAATTACTAAAATTCTGTGTAGCTTTAAAAATCGATTCTTTCGACACACACGCGCGAGCGCACACACACGCGCGAGCGCACACACACACACACAAACACACACACACACGCCAGATGTTATGTAAATCTTTTCAACTCAAATGTTCAGGAATTAGACCATGCTAAAAATATTAACACATAGTTTTCAGTGTCTTCATCAAAATAAAAATTATGGACACGTATATAGTGATTTCACAAAATATACTGTTCTCAAAAGATAGTAACAAAATTCCGTATTATATTCGGTTCACTGAAGCTGATCGAAAATATTGTAGTACACACACGCGCATTTGCATATATATATATATATATATATATATATATATATATATATATATATATATATATATATATATATATATATATTTATATATATATGTGTGTGTGTGTGTGTGTGTGTTTGGTGTGTGCACGCGCGTGTGAGTATGAGTTCGTGCGTGCGTGTATTTGAAGAGATTTAGTAATATAGCAGCGTCATTTACCGAGAAAAAAAATGGAGAATCGGCCGTTCATATATATATATATATATATATATATGTGTGTGTGTGTGTGTGTGTGTGTGTGTGTGTGTGTGTGTGTGTGTGCAATTAATCACTTTACCCCAAGTAAGACAATAAAGCCACTAAAATGCAAGAGGGAGGGGGGACAATAAAACTACATGAATTAAAGTAGACAGAAGATAACGATTGAGATTGTATTTAGGTTTTTGAAGATTCGAGTTGACTGGAAAAGAAGAACCCGGAAGAGAGTTCCACAAGTGAAGTACAAAAGAAAAAAACTGTTGCCATAGTTGTTGCAATTATATCAAAATCCATTTTAACTCTAAAAAGATGAGATATTGCCGCCAATCTCGTACGATACTTAAATTTGTAAAAACGTGGTACGAAAGAGGAAAAGTTCGACAGAACAATTACCATTCAAGTATTTATAGAAAATGAGAAGATACATTACGGCGGTGGAAAAGTGACTAAAGCAGTGGTGCCTAGTCAGGAAAAATAACATTACTGATTCTTCTTTGGATTTTATCAAAAATCTCTAAATTCACAGCAGAAGCACTAGGCCATATGTGGCAACAATATTCATCTAGAGTCAATATAACACCTGGATGATGTGTAGCATAGATTCCTGTAAGAAAAATTGTTTAGCACGACACGGAGAACCGAGACTCGTAGCTGCAGATCCAGCAATTAATTCAACATAATCTTTCCATTTCATGTCATTGAAACATTAGCTCAAAAAGGCGCAATGAGCCACTCGCCTGGATTTTAGTATCAGCTATGCTGATGGAAGGCATAAAAAGTTTCTATGACGATTAAAAGAGACCAGTTTCGTCTTGGAAGCTTTAAAATTAACACACCATTCCTTGTAAAAGATTGTTAACAAAAGATTGTAGGTCGGTTTTCAGATTAGCTGCCAATTTGACTTTATCAAACCGATCAGACTTATATTAAGACAGGAGTGCTATCAACACAGCAAAAGAGTTGAACATTGATGAAAATTAAGAATAACGTAGGTTCAACGATAGAGCTCTGAGCGATGCCTATATTAATGCAAAAGATCTAAAAGAGTGGCGATTCAAGACAATTTTCATGTGCGATTTGATATGAAAGATTGAATCAGATCAAAAATTCCAAGAGAAATAACCTTTCAACATCATACCAAACCCTAACGGATGCCTTCCATATATCTAAAGTAACAGCCTGAGTTTCACAATTCTTATCTAAAGCTTGATAAACTTTATTAGAAATAATCATTAATATATCAGCAGTTGAACTAGAGAAGAGACAACTATGTTGCTTATCTGAAAGAAGAATCTGCGGTATGAGATGATTAACCAATTCAGAGTTGATTAGAGCCTCTAGTACATTTTTTAGAAAGCTAATAGGCCGATAGAAGAATCTGATAGTTTGTAAAGGCTAGAACTATAGAAGAGGATTTTAACAAGCAGGAAAGCAAGAAACAGAGTTAAAAAAAGAACTGGGGTCAGTTCAGAAACACATTTCTTAAGCACTACTGCAGTGACACTATCAATTCCATACGCTTATCCAGTTTAGGTGTTATAGAAGAAATCATGGATGGAATTATATGCATATAACTCAATATAGATTCAGTTCTAAGTGAAAATTAAGATGAATCAAATGTATAAGTCGAAGAGAATTCATGAGCAAAATATTCTCTTTTAGCAACTGATGTCAACACTTGAAACTGAGTAGAGGGATAGAAGACTGACACTTATTTAACAATGTTACAGTGCCACCAGTAGACACGAAACCCAAACTTGTTACAATCTATACGGTGCTCATTCTATCAGCGAAAAAAAAAAGACATAGGCTCTTTGAGGATACTTTTAAAATTAGTTCGAACAAACACAAATATTCGCCTGTTGTGATCGGAATTATCACGTTGGTAAATACAAATTATTATAAAGTATGTAAATTACTTTCACTTGAGTGTGTTTTGTAACACATTTATCATCTCCCAGTTGCGTCTCTGTCTTTGGGCAGAATGCGATCAGGGGCTTCTCTGTCAAAGGACTGAGTTGTAACTGAGGAAAATTATACTGAGAGGTGCCCAGCCCTGGTTAACAGCTGCCAAAGGCCGCGCCCTCCCATTTCACCAGAGGCTAACGCTACCGACGGTTGTTTTTTGTTGCTGTCCCGGGCGTACGCGTCAGGACCTCACATAAAAATATACCTTGTGTCACATCTCGTCCTAGTGAGGGTACAGAGTAAATACCGTGTGTAAATTATTATAAAGTATGCAAATTACTCTCTCATGAGTGATTTGTAACACATTTATCATCTCTCAGTTGCGTCTCTGTCTTTGGACAGAGTGCGATCAGGGGCTACTCGCTCAAAGAACTGAGTTGCAACTGAGGGAAATTATACTAAGAGTTGCCCAGCACTGGGGAACCGCTGCCCGAGGCCGAGCATTCTCGTTGCGCCAGAGAGAAGGATCGGTGCACGCACCGAGGCCAACACAACCGACGAATTTTTGTTACTTGCCCAGGTGTACGCGATCGAGCTCCCCACATTAAAACGACCTTGTGTCACAACCTGACCTCGTTGGGGGTTGAGTAAATACAAATTATTATAAAGTATGTAAATTACTTTCACTTGAGTGGTTTGTAACACATTTATCATCACTCAGTTGCGTCTCTATCTTTGGACAGAATGCGCTCAGGGGCTTCTCTGTCAATGGATAGAGTTGCAACTGAGGAAAATTTTACTGAGATGTGTCCAGCCCCGGGGAACAGCTGCACGTGGTCGCGTCCTTTCATGGCACCAGTAAGAGGGATCGGTGCTCGCACCGAGGTCAGCGCAACCGACGGTTGCGAGGGCTGTGGGCAATTTTTGTTCCTTGCCCGGGTGTCCGCGCTCGGGTGCTCACCTTAAAAAAACCTTGTGTCATATCTCGTCTCAGTGGGGAGACAGAGTAAATACCTAGTGTGTAAATTATTATAAAGTGTATAAATTACTCTCAAGTAGTTTGTATCACACTATTTATCATGTCGCAGTTGCCTTTCTGCTTTTGGTCAGAGTGCGCTCAAGGTGGCTCCATCGCAACTGAGTAAAATTATACTCAGAGGTGGCCAGCCCTGGAAAACAGCTGCCGAGACCGCCCCCTCTCATTGCACTAGAGAGAGTGGTCGGTTCACGCACCAATGCCAGAGCAACCAATGGTTGCGGATGCTGCAGGCAATTTTTGTTCCTGGCCCGGGTGTACGCGCTTGGGTCCCCACTTTAAAAAAAGACGTTGCGTCACAACTCGTCTTAGTGGGAAGACAGAGTAAATACTTAGTGTGTAAATTATTAAAAACGCGTATGTAGATTACTCTCTCTTGAGATGTTTGTAACGCATTATTTATCATCTCTCAATTGCGTCTCTGTCTTTGGACAGAGTGCATTCAAGGGCGACTCTGTTGAAGGACAGAGTCGCAACTAAGGAAAATTATACTGAGAGGTGCCCAGCTCTGGAGAACAACTGCCCGTGGCCGCGCCCTCTCATTGCATTAGAAAGGGTGATCGGTGGAACGCACCTAGGCCAGCGCAACCGATGGTTGCGGACGCTGCAGGCAATTTTTGTTCCTATCTTGGGTGTACGCGCACTGGCTTCCCACATTTTGGTGTGGGTGGTTGATTAACTACAAATTATTATAAAATATGTAAATTACACACACACTCTCTATCTCTCTCGATTAGTCTGTAACACATTATTTATCATTTCTCAGTTGCGTCTCTGTCCTTGGGCAGAGTGCACCCAGGGGCGACTCCGTCAAAGGGTAGAGTCGCAACTAAGGGATAATATACTAAGAGGTGCCGGTCTGGAGAACAGCTCACCGAGGCTGCGCCCTCAAATTGCTCTAGAGAGAGAGAGAGAGATTGGTACGTGCACCGAGGCCAGCGCAACCAACAATTGTGGGGGATGGGGATTTTCTTCCCTAACCCGGGTGTACGCGCTTGGGCTACACACATTAAACTGATCTTGTGTCACAACCTGACCTCGTGAGGGGGCAAGTAAATATAAATTACTCTCGAGTACTTTGTAACACATTATTTATCATCTTTCAATTGCGTCTCTGTCTTTGGGCAGAGTGCATTCAGGGTGACCTCCACAAGGGAAAGAGTCGCAACTGAGTAGAATTATACTGAGAGGTGCTCAGCCCAAGGGGAACAACGGCCCGAGGCCGCGTCCTGTCATTGCACCAGAGAGAGGGATCGATGCTCGCACCAAGGCCAGCGCAACCGACGGTTACGGTGTTGCAGGCAATTTTTGTTCCTAGCCGGTATATACGTGTTTGGGTCCCATCTTAAAAACTGACCCTGTAGTGGGGAGTCACAGTAAATACCTAGTGTATAAATTATTATAAAGTGTATAAATTACGCTCGAGTAGTTTGTCATCTCTCAGTTGCGTTTCTGTCTTTGGTGAGGGTGCGCTCAAGGTGGCTCCGTCAAATAACAGAGTCATAAGTGAATAAAATTATACTGAGAGATATTCCGACATGGAGGAATAGCTGCACGAGGCCCCTCCGTCTCATTGCACCAGAGAGTGATCGGTGCTCGCACGGAGATCAGCGTAACCGACGTTTGAGTGGGCTGCGGGCAATTTTTGTTCCTGGCCCTGGTAGAAGAATTATCGCTGAACTTTTAAAATGTAAGCTTAAACATTAACTCAGTACTTAAGTGCAGCGATCAATTTTGATTTATTCTGTAGTTTATTGATTCCTATCGCATCTACTCCTCCCTAGCTATTGTGATGATGGCCAAACAAAGGGTCCTTCACAGGAGCTAGCTTAAATAACGCCTGATAGGGCGGCTTTTAAGCTAGCTTAAAATTTTAAGCTAGCTGCATGTTGGACACAAAAGGAAAATAAGAGTTACTCCCCTTGAACCATGAAGGCAATGATAATCGCTAGTATAATATAGTAATAAATATTTTAACCTCGCATTATCTGGAAACTCTGAATCTGGGCTCAACCAAAATCGTTCCTTGTGCCTAACTTTTCTAGGATTTTGAATGAGCTATGAACCATTGAAATCGGACCAGTGGGATCAGAGGAGTCGCTTGGATACACATACGTACAAACAGACATACACTGTACTTTATATATAAGATGTTTATTTTGGGCTTAAGTGGGAATTCACTATTATAGTCAAGTAGACATGGGTTTGTTTTTGCTGTTTTTTCTGTTACCAGAATTTTTCAAATGATAATTATTTGAATTGGTTAGTAGGCTTTAGAAAGAAATTCTTTTATTGAATTTAACTTCAGATGAGAATATAAGAAGTGAATTATTTTCAAATATTGTCCTCTGATTTTTAACTTCGTCCGTGTTTTTGATATTAACTAAATTGTAAATTGTTTGTTTAAGGTTTAGTTTTTAGTTTGCTAATGTTTATATTAATTTCTGCAAGAGGCAAGCCCATAGCAATACCATCATTATATTACATAAATGTTCATAAAATTAATATGTTTGGTACAAGCTAATAAAAGTTTCTTGAGATTTATAGGTTTTATTTTTGTTGATGGAAGTGCCAGATGTTTATAAACATTGATAATTATAGTATAAACTCTTTCACTTACAAGGATATTAATAAATAAATTTTGGGCATTTATATACATTACAACCTCTAGCAAAATTATGGAATTAGCGTACGTAGAGAATATTCACGCTGTTCTTCTTCTTCTTCTTCTTCTTCTTCTTCTTCTTCTTCTTCTTCTTCTTCTCCTCCTCCTCCTCCTCCTTCTTCTTCTTCTCCTCCTCCTCCTCCTCCTTCTTCTTCTTCTTCTTCTTCTTCTTCTTCTTCTTCTTCTTCTTCTTCTTCTTCTTCTTCTTCTTCTTCTTCTTCTTCTTCTTCTTCTTCTTCTTCTTCTTCTTCTTCTTCTTCTTCTTCTCCTCCTCCTCCTCCTCCTCCTTCTTCTTCTTCTTCTTCTTCTTCTTCTTCTTCTTCTTATTATTATTATTATTATTATTATTATTATTATTATTTAGCAGAGTATACTATTCATACTATACGATACAAATAATTTTTATTTAATAACTGAATATTCTTGTTTCATAAAATATAACAAAATATATTATTTAAATTCATAATATACGTTTTTCAAGCTATGCAAACTAGAATGATGCAATTTTGAGGAAAATATGGAATTCATGTAAAAAAATAAAACTAATCTTTAACTGCCTCACTTTCAGCGCTTATGACAAGATTTCATGCATGGATTTCAATAATTTAAAGCAATTTAGCAAAGTGGTTCCAGTACGGTGGTTGATAGATCTTCTTTGGTGGATGGAATCTTTGCATGAACAATTTTTTCTTAATTTTCACCATAATATTTTTAATTGGACTTAGATCTAAACTGTTCACTAGCCATACTATTGATTTTATATGCTTTTCCTTTGAGACGAGATACATTATCTTCCTGAAAAAATGGCTAAAACTATTTTTTTATCGAGAGAATGAGAAAATTATCCAGTATTTCAATGTACACAAGTTCATTGATTGTTGAGGCAAGGCTTGCTATCTCTTTGCTTATTTAAATGAAATACCGAACTAGTGACGTTCCATCATCACTGAATTTTTGTCTAACATGATCAACGTGTGTTTCCGCAGCGAGACCGCGTGCCTTGAGCGCATATTGAGATTTAAACTCACCCCAGACCCCGAGAGGGTATCGTACATGAAATCCATCGCCAAAGAAGTTAAAGAAGCTAAAAATATATTCGGTTCCCAGTACCGTTCCATTAAGTACCTGGCTACTCCTGTTATCCTCTATTTTTACAAGAGCCAGACCAGGCCATATTTGAGATGCCTAGTCTCCACTTCCCAGTCTCGATAGAGTCCAAAATATCTACGCAGCATTGTGGGTGATTAATTATTTCCCCCCCCATACAATCACTTTCCCAAAGTTGAAGCGTTGCAAGCCCCTGGCTACTCTATCGGTATTTCCATAGAAATTATTCAAACAAACGACATTCTTTAATTCCACCAGTTCTAACGTTCACGGCTAAGACCCACCGTGCTACGCACATTTTAGCGAACCACCCCCGTCTCCTTCGTATTCTGTTTGTTAAATATAAGTTCTACTCAAATAGTGTTTTCCCACGAACCGCTACATTGTGGAAACAACTTAAGAGAGGATATTCCTGGATCTATACCATCTTAACCTGTTCAAGTCTGAGTCTAACCATTATCTTTCCCACATATCCTCATAAACTGTGTCTCTTACCTCTTACTCTGTAACCCTCTATCTCGAATGGCTCTCGGGTCTTGTACGGGATGAATATTAATGTAAAAAACGAACCTCCATAACATGACTGATTAATGTACATGTTTTCTTGAGGCAGTAATCTTTATGTTTCCTCTGAACAGCACTAGAGAGAAGTTCCAGCATCATTGCATTGGCCAATGGTAATTCTTGATTACTCACTGAATATCACTTTCATATTATCATCCACACGCCATTATTGCTTTTCTTAAGATCACTTTAATAATATTTTACTTGTTTGTGTGTTAGTATTGGTTTTCGCTTGTTTTGTTTTGTTTATATAAATTCCATTTCATTCAGCCGATTTTTTACAGTTCAGTCACAAACATTGACTCTTGTTTCGACCCATTTGTTTTGGTGCACATTTTCTATTTGCAAGTCATATTTCATTTTGTAGCTTTTTTAAACCATCCTACATTTTTAATATTTTGCACCAAAATTAGACACAGCCTAATGGGAATAACCAACGTTTCTCGCCTCACTCCACTGTGGATTATCTTATTAAATGAGTTTTACGATCCTTTCTATTTTTTTCAATTGACAGTTATTTCGTTGGGGGTCATGTTTCCTTTCAATTAGGTATGCCCAACCCAATATTAATTTGAAAACAAAAAAAGTTACAAATTTTGGCTCGGAACCAAAGAGGGATAGGGATTCGAAATAAATTGATATTGGACCACTCCCTTCAGTAACATACTAGTATCCCAATAGATAACACGATTAAAATGTTAACATTCTGTTTACAGACAACATTCTTCCAGGTAGTGTCTGATATATATCAGTAAGAGAGAGGCTTAGCTATGGGTTCGCCGTTATCACAAGTGATGGATAACTTATACATGGAATACTTCGAGAATATTGCTTTAGAAATGTTATCACTAAAGCCAACCGTGTGGATAAAATACATAGATGGCCCCTTCATATTTTGAAATCACTGGGACAAATATTACTGGACTACGAAGTGTGATCTAAAATCTGGTGACACGTACTAATGAATCTTATTGAGATGGGTTCAAGCCAACTTCAACTCTCACGATCCATACAACGTAAACAAATGGATCACAGGATACCTACAACACCGTGAAAAAATCATGTAGCGACAAAGACTGGTAACAAGAGTAGATGATTAGATGATCAATCGTATCCTTCAGAATAACAACTACCCGGCAAATATAACAAGTTTCTGTAGACAAAAAGAGTAGGGTCAAGGAGGAGGATAGGAAAACTGTCACGGTCTGTCGTCCTTATATCAAGGGCTTGTCGGAAAGTATTCAGATCTGGTGTCCACAAAACACCAGGACAATATTCAGAAGCATACGGATAAATCTTTGCAGAATCAAGTCTAACACAGAGAAAACATGACCAAGAAATATGTGTATTCCAGCCCTCCAGTTGTGGCAAAAATACGAGGTTCAAACCAGTCATTCTTTAAAAAAGTGAGGCTGGAGTAATATCAGAAAGTCGAGTCCGATATATGACAGGTAAAAGGCAGTCACGACGCCCTGTGGAATATAGTAAAAATACAAAACAGAAAAAATATTGAAAAATCAGACGTCTGAGGGAAATAGCGTGTGTACTAGGATATGATGGTCTCCTCATTTGAATTAATATAGAAATAATTACAATACGAGAAACATTAATAAAGAAAGAGAAACAACAGCATGAATTTACAAGAAATAGTAGCAAACATATTTGTGTTTGGGGACATTAATGTCCACCATGCCAGGTGGCTTAAACACTCTGTCACTGATCTTGCTGGCATCCAAACCCTTAACTTTTCAATCACTCAACCTTTCACGCAAGTGGTGAACATCCCTACGCGTTTTTCCAGTAACCCTAACGGAAACGCTTCTCTTCTCGATCCCTTTTTTACCTCTATCCCGGACTTATGTCGTACTATGCATCTCTGTTCTCTTGGTAACTCTGATCATGCGGTAATGTCTGTAAACATCTTCTTCCGCTCCCCCGCCAGCTAAGAACCACTAACACAATATCCTTATGATATCAACGGGCAGATTGAGATTCGTTTCGTGATTTCCTTCGTGACGTCCCATGGAAATAAGTTTTTAATCCTCATGTTCAAAAATGCGCGTCTGAGGTCTCCTATTGGGTGAAAACCGGCATTGATGCATTCATTCTAGCAAAGAAATACCAAGTTAACCTGCGTTAATTTCCTTGGTTTTTACCTGCATTATCCGCCTCTATAGCCCACAGGAATCACTTCTTCCGTCTGTACCAGAATGACACGTCGGATTGCAAAAAAAACGTCTCTTTGTCTCTGCTCGTAACAAGTGCAGCCATTTCCTCAAAGAAGCGAAGTTACTGTATGCTGCTAGAATGAAACAAGTTCGGTTCTAGAGATTACTGGCGGCTCTGCAAGGGTGTGCTGAACGACAGCAAATCCCCAATCCCTCCTCTATTCAATCAATTCAAAGTCCTGATATCTACAGTAGATAAGGTTGAATGCTTTGCTCGAAAATCATCTACCAACTCAATACTCGACTCATTTGGAGTACTCAGCCTTCATCCTAAATGTGCTCCCGAGCTGGCTCCAGTTCTCTCGAAACTCTACAACTATTGCACCCCTGCCTCCTGCATTCCAGTCTGTCAGATGTCTTCTTCTGCATTTCCTGTGTTTAAATTAGTCTCCTACCGCTTTTCGGCAAAGTATTCAATGCTTTAATCAATGCTGAAGTGGTTAAGTATCTTACCTCTCTCGACCTACTCTTTGACAAACAATATGGATTCCGTTTTGCCAGTTCCACTGCTGATGTGCTAACGGCCATGACTGAATATGTATATTAAGCTCTTCATAATAATAGCGAAGCTCGAAGTCGTTTGACAGGGTTAGCATGCTGGTCTTCTATGTAAGCACTGGACTACGGTATTACAAGAGGATTGTTTGATTTAATCCAGTCATTCCTATCAAATAGTGAAATGAAGGTTAATTTGAACGGGCTCGCTTCCAAAAACTTTCACACGAACGCGGTGTCCCCCAAGGCTTTATCCTGGGTCCTACGCTGTTTCTGATCTTCATCAATGATCTTCCTGATTTCAGCACTTCCCAGGTAGGCATTTATGCACACTACCATTTAGTCATTTCTCAATAGTAAATAAGTTTGATCTGAGTAAATAGGTCTGAGCTAAGTTAACCTGACCGTTGCTCTTGCAAAGGACCTCCAATCAGTGGTTAACTGGTACAGGAAATGGCTTATAAATTGTAATGCATCGAAAACGAAACTGCTCTCATTTAACCACTATAGAGAAACTTTCCTACCCACCATCAGCATGGCTCATGCTAAATTCCTTCAGAGAAACACACTTCGCCTTCTTGACCTCAAGTTTTTTTTAGTGGCGCGACTACATTGAATCAATAGCTGCATCTACTGAAAGGAAAGTTTCCATATTAACAAATCCCCCATTCATCCATGCAGTGAATATTTTTGCCATATCAGGTCTGGTGCTCCTGCTATTCACTTCGATGTTCTTGACAAAATCTAAAGAAGGATCTGCAATGTAATCGATCCTGACTTGGTATCTCGATCTTCTCACCAACGTGACGTGACTTCAGTTTTCTACAAATATTTTCATGGCAACTGCTCTAATGATCTTTTTACTTTAGTGCCCCGACTACGTGAATTTAAGTGTGCTACTAGATTGGTATCTAGGTCCCACCATTTTATTGTTGAAATAGTTAAATATAAGAAAAGAGAAGCAGTGATTAAGCAGATCAAGGTGACATCAGCAGTAGAAGAATATTAGATTTAAGGCTTCAAGTTCTAGTTTCAGGATTTATTCATGGGACAATAACCTGGAGAATTCAAACAATGGTGAATTTAGTGGTATAGAAATTTCGAGTTTCATCCCTAGGCCAGGTAGTAAAGGCTTATAACAGTGGAAACAGGGAGAGTAATAACAGATTAAATATTTTACATTAAATTAAGGTTTAATTTCAAAATTCCTTGAAGTTTACCCATCTCAACAGATATGACTTGAGAGCACAACGACCGAACAGCTATCACTATAGCAATAACGATGAGGACATTAGTCTATATTTAAATATAAAGTTAATGACTTGCTATAACACCTATCATCAAAATCTGGATGTTCATGGTTTTTATATTGTCAGAAGTAATGGTGGTAAATGTTTAATTCAATGGATCTCTGATTGCATGATGTTTAATCAGTTTGCGTCTTCTGATACGAAAAACTTATTGTCTCTTGAAGTCTCTGATTGAAACTTCTACTGCACAAAGTAAAAGTAAATAATATAAATGAAATGATGCCATTTCTGACCTTAGGTCTCTGGTTGTGACCCGGAAGAAAATGAGTATAAAACAGAAATCTAAGGAAATAATAATAATAATAATAATAATAATAATAATAATAATAATAATAATAATAATAATAATAATAATAATAATAATAATGGTTCACGTAACTCTTCCAATATTTTAACAGTTAAGAGAAGAACGCCATTTAAGAAAAGAAAAGAAAAACACAGTGTTTGACAAAGTTAAACAATATTTTAACGGAATGCCTGCCTTCTTCAAGTTATATTAAATAATAATAATAATGATAATAATTGGAAATCTCAAAAATGTGCCAAATATAGAAATCCATATATCTATTTGTGGTTGGGACCCTTGGTTTGATTGGCAAAGGTTCTGATATACAAGGGGAAGAACAATTGAATAGAGAATTATTGTTTACACTATGTGCCCTCTGATTTTATTCAGGTGATATACGTAGAAATTTCGAACAGAGCCCTTCATTTATTCCACTCAAGTAGATTATTCTAATTCAACATACCATGCTTTTTTGGATATCTCAGTTTCAGTTAATCCCCTTCAATAAATAAACCTTCTAATTTTGTTCCTTCTCCTGTGGCCAGGTACTGAACTCACAACACTGTCAGTCAAGTCACTATTTGGATTACTCAAGCAACGCTTTTATCCACTTGGTCATCTGTCATGAAGAAGGCCGAAACGTAATGAATATAGCAATGAAGACGAGGACAACAATCCTAACGATGTAAACAGTGTAAAGAGTTACAATATTCATCTCAGAAATATAGACAGATGTTGAAAGAATTATTTGACATGCATTTTCGAAGCGATTTATTTTTTTCATTTAGCAGCTGTGCTGGACATTCGGAAGATGGCTTCTCACTCATCATTGTTGTCATGGCCGAAACATATAACCTACCACCTACCTCTGCCCACATCCACTACTTGAACTTCGTAAAATTCAGCCAGCATCGATTTGTGTCAATGTGTGTATTTTTCCCTTTAATGACATATCTCTACTTTCATATCATATTTTAATTTATCAGAGTGCTATTTATAACAAAATATATATTATATGTATTTTTCAGTAGGAAGATTCAGTTTATATTACGTCAGCAATTGACTGGCAAATATAATAAAATAGTAAGCATTACTTTCAGATTGATTCTCATCTATATATTTGTGAGCTACCAGGTGCCTAATAAGGTGCTGGCGTATTGGCAAAACCAATTTTGGCTGAATATTCATAGACTGTAAAACATCTGAAGGTTTCCTCTGAGATCTGGCGCCAATTTGTTAACAATGTGTTATTAACTGCTTTAGTATACGCGGAAGCATTTCTACAGAGTAAAATTGTTGATCCAACGAATTCCATAAGCTCTCAGTAGAATTGAGATATGGAGAGTTTAGTAACTAGTGCGATACATTTAAGTCGTCCTCATGCATCTAAAATGTATTACTTTAAAACATATTTTGGCAAACTGCATGGAACTGGTGAAAGATGTCTTCATAAGTCTGAAGTCATGAAGTGGAGTACTTGGCATAAAATGATGTTTATGTAGATGATAAGCAAAAAAGAACTTTCCACATGAATGAGAGGATCCAGTGTTTCCCAACAGAAGGTTGAACCCATAATCACATTGCCTTCACAACCACGGCTTTTTTCTAACAATGCATGATGACAAACCCATTTCCTAGGACAGTGATACACAGTTATTTTGGCATCACTCTTACAATGGAACTTATCACAATGGAACTTATCAGAGCAAGGGATATTCTTCCAATGACACAATCTCCAGTTTCGATTTACTCTTGGCTGTTTCAGCTATGTGCATTGTTTAACATAAGTCATATGTGGCGATATATTTATAATGCATTCCTTATTTCATCTTGATTAAAGGTATCAGGGTTTTATGCCACAGTAGCCGTTCTGTTGAATGTACTCCGTAGATAAACCTCCATTCACGTCTTGTATCACCGTGATGCTAACACCCAAAATCATGTTGGTTGTTGGCGAGTTTGGCCTCTGCTACGTAGTCTGAACGACTATATTTGGGCACTTCACAAAATTTACTTTCTCAGCAATGATCTGACTTAATTTTCTGAACAAAGCAGTTTGGCCTTTATCATAATCACTCATATCTATCTATCTATCTATCTATCTATCTATCTATATATATATATATATATATATATATATATATATATATATATATATATATATATATATATATATATATATATATATATCAACGGCAGTCAGTTTTGGAAACCTTCTGAAGAGTGGACTAAACAATTACAATGAAAATAAATGCAAATAAAATGAAGAAATTATTGAAAACTAATAATTATAAAATATGTGGAATAATGGAAATACTTTGAGTCCTAATCTTTAACTAACTTAAAGTTTGTTATCAGTAATATAACATCTGAAAAAGAATATATAATCTAAAATGTAATACAAATAAGAGAAATATTAAGAAACTATTGAAACTTCTCATAAAATATTTCTAATAATGAAAATACTATGTATGTTCCACTACTCTAACAATGAGTAAATAAAGGAGTCACGACTGCAAAATATGACAACATTTTGATTTTACTACGATTTATATAATTTATTATGATGATCATTGTCTAAATGTAAATGTGCATATTAGCACATCTAAATTTTTATCATTCCCTCATTTAAACAACATTTTAATGATTTGTAAAATTTTGGCGTATGTGTCATAGACAAAACGATCTTATTCGTGGTACAAAGGTCATCATGAAATACGGCATTTATTGGCTTGAACATATCAATTTTAAATTTCTAAGTCCTTGTAAGCATCAACGAATTAAGCTTACAGCAAAACACATCAGTCTTGTTTTAAAGTACGATATTCATCAAAACTTGCCTAAAGACTCCAGTCATGATTAATACGAACATTGCACATGGTGCATTTTATTTTGGTGTTCTTCCTGCACATTACATCACGCTTCAGTTGTGATTTCCCTCGAGTGTTCTGCACCGTCGTATTGATATAATCTGGAAGAGGTGCATGTTTCTTTCGAACATTTTCCTTTTTATGAGACATAAAGTTATTTGTCAGAGAAACTGCAAATTTATACTCGTCTGATTGTAAAGGGTTCAGAGTAGAAAAGGGTCCCCATGCAGCAATAACTGAAATATTTGCAGTGTTAGTGAAAGATAACAAAAACACCATTTCTTCGTCTTTATCCTCGTGCAATATGCCTAAGCATGCGATCTAACAGATTCCTCCACCTTCCCATGAACTGGTTGTACTGATGAATCAATTGAGGTTATATTAATGCTAATTCTCTCTCCTGATATGGCGCTATAGTTTATTCAAGAACTAGCGAGTAAGAATATTTCTGGCAATTTTTGCTGCAGAATTGTCATTCCATTAAAAATAAGACACCGAGAATTGCAAAAAAGATCATTATTTTACAACATTTAACTTCTTTTACTCATCAACTCTCCAGTTACAACGAATAATAACTGTTTTTTTTATTCTATTATCTGTTACTTCATAAAGTAATTTATAGCTGGTAAAGAAATTATTATTCTTACATTGATTCTAAATTCGCCCGGCGTATATATCCATTTCATATGGGAATCTAGAAGCAGAAAACATCATCCATATCTTGAATCTAAAATGTAATGGCTTTCCCGAATAAACATCTTGGCTCCATGACAGCTGTAGTAAGGAAACATTCGTCAATTCTCGAATTTGTGTCAAATTGCTGAAGGGTAGAATTCCAGGAGATATAAAATAGTATAATCCTTTGTTGCTTTTATCAAGTTGCTGGTTGTTTGCAAAATGTAAATACTGCTTTATTTCTAGAAACCTATTCCTGTTCATAACGTTCGGCAAAAATTGACAGCCAAATCGTCATGTTTTGACTAATAGTGACTTTCGTGAGGAACTCTATGATACACAGAGAAAAGAATAATGGTGACAGAAATACTAATTTCTTGTTGACTCATTTAAAATTGCAGAATATTTTTCTCTCTAGTAACATGAATTAGTTTGATAAACCAATAGTAGAACTTTATCTGTAAAATATTTTCCCACAATCTGTTTAGTGCCATATCCTCAAATCCAATGTGTCCTTGAGAAAACTGCAGAACAGCTGTTGGCGACAGTTTTAGAATTCAGAATTTTTCATTTTTTTCTCCCACCTCAATGAAGGCATATGGTAGTTGTTTTTTTAATGAAGAAGGTCCTAGTTCAGCAGATTCTAATGATTCTTCTTCAACAGCTGCTTCAATATGACCTGAAGGTTCTGAAAAATACCAGTTCCGTCATAGTCATTGTCATTATCTCCTTTATCATAGCAAATATCAAAGTCTTCAGATTCTCTAGGTAGGATGATATTTCATTAGTGTCACATTCTTCCTCTATTTCAATGGCTTTACCCAAAGTCCTTTACTGGAAGACCCTTCCTTTAGTGTAGTTTTCTTGCTGTAGAAACTGATGACATCCATATATTTATCTAAATCTAAAATAGTAAAGATTGCACATAAGATATTTCAGTAAGCATGCATTTTGGTATACACAGTTTCAGATCATCCAAATGATTACATGTAAGTGAAGAGTGAAATCATTCTAGTTGAAGTTATCATTTTCACATAAATATGACCACATCAAAATCACTACTACTTAACTGAAGCATATTCTTATACAGTGTAACTTTACTATGTATCATAAGTAACATATTATGTGGAAAAAGCAATATATATTGACAGTATTCTTCACATTCTATAAATGTATAGTGTCAGCAAAGTCACATATGTGCCTATTATTTCATTGATGGAACAATGAAACAAAATAAATTTTCATTGAAAACATGGGAAAGACAATTATATTTTCTATAAAAATTTATATGTAGCATATTACTTTGATGATAAATTATGCTAGTGCCAGCAAAAATTGGACTGGAGTAAAATTAGTCAAACATTTACTTATTTTATGAAAATCAGTATTAATTAATAAGTTATAAGTTCTATTTTAATCAAATGATATAGTATATTTTATTTTTTTTCCGTGTATATTACCTGTAAAATAATAAAACTTAATGTCGAAAAAATGTTTTAAAATATGTTCCACCAGTGGAACAATGCGCACTAAAATATTAAGTCAAGAAAGGAACTACATAGCGGTGGATCTACCGGTCGCTATTTTAAAGATATAATTGTTTATGTTATTCGGACTAAAACTTTTATATTTCTTGTTATTATAAATTTAATATTTTTTCAATACATATAAACTTCTAAAAATTTCCTACTGAACTGTTTATTTACTCTATGAGATAGGTTATTCTCGTTCTGCTGCCCATATCTAAGGATATCTAGTCTTGTTTTTTGTACAGATTAGTTATTGCTAGTCCTGTTATCAATGGATTTGTCAACGCTTCGATTGAACTTATAATTAGTATGCCACCAAATTCGTGAACCGATGATTTTATACTATATTTTTCAGTGGAATAATCCTGAAATTAAATTATGTCTTCACTAGATTTTTCGATTAATTCATTGATTTGTTAATTTGGTGGTATAGTTATTGTGACTTCTATCCCTGGGATGGAAAGTGCAGACTCAGTTTCAGTGTAAACAAGGCTAGCAGTAACTTAGCAATAAAACAAAGTGATTAATACGAGATATCCCTAGACATAGGCGGAAACAATCTACCTCTATCGATTAAATAATTCCGTTCGAAATACAAGCTGAAACATTATGATAATAACAGCAAAGATGAGGACATTAATCAGAATGTTAGTAATGCCAATAATGTGTTCACAAGTCAGAGATTTAGACAAAAATTAAGATATACACTGGAGTGCAAAACCTTTGGGCCACATTTTGGTAAAATGATTACTTTTGTTAATATTATCCCCAAATGGATAATGATTAACAGTAGCTTTTCTTCAGTATATTTTAAGATTTTTGATGGCCAAAAACAAGTTTCAGTATTTTCGTTATGCTATATGGTGGATGATAGAGAATTTTAAACATAGTGATGCTGAAAAAAATGCCTTGCAAAAAAACTGGACCGCCAGCGAAAATTTCACCTTTCAGTTCTTTTGTTAAGCTAAAAAGATGTTTTTACAAAAAAGTGATCTTTATTATTACAAAACTACAAAACGACAAAGTATGGAGTTAGCAGTTAGTGTTGTTGCTTATATCCCAAATGATTGAACAGGATCCAAATTGTCTCATTGGAAAATTTTCTCATTCTTCATGGCAGTAATCCAAAAGCTCTTGGAGATGCCGTAGTTTTCGTTAGAGCATTGTTATTTTCAGTTCCCACCACAATGGTTCAATTATATTGAGGCCAGGACTTTGTTCAGGTCAGTATTCCAAAAGTTTTACATCTTCATCCACAAGAAACCTTTTTGCACATGATGTGTGACAAGGAACACAGTCATGCTGAATGAATTCGATATCTTCGTAGTATAGCAAAAGATTAGACAGTATTAGACTAATATAGTTTTCGCTGTTTAAGATTCCATCAACTTTTACCAATTTTCTTCTACCATCGTCTTTGATGCAACCTCGCACAATTACGTCTCCACAACCAGAGATTTACCGTTTATATGGTGTATTTTAATTTGATTATTTCTCCCATTGGTATTTTTGCATAATCTCTTACATTATAATATAAGTTTATTTTGCATTCCTCACTAAAAATTACTTTTTGCCATTTTCCAGAATCTCATGGTAGATGTTCTTTTGACTATTTAAATTTTCTATTCCAATGTCGTTAGGTTAAAGATTTTATTTTTTGCTGCTATAAAATGCCCAGAAATAACCCTGGAAATTCGAACTTAAACAATGACATTCAGAAGAATACTTCTGGTAGACGTCTAAGTAAGATACAAATCCAAATTCACGGAGAATTCAGTTGGGCATAAGGTTACATGGAATAGGTCACTATTTCAGATTCCAAAACAAAGAATCAAAATAATGTACTCAAAGAATTAAAACACTAGAAATGGTTCAAATAATACTTCTAAGAGAAATTTGTAAACTAATGCAAATTACATAAATTACACAAAAGCTTTTTTTCGCAAAATATGAACAGAAATTATGACTTCTCGAACAGTTGTTAATAACCAAATACAAATTTTATATATTAAAATCAGGAAACTTTCAATAAAACTGTCATAAAATAAAAATCTAATCTGTGTTCTTTTGGACAGCACCTAGTATATACAATCTGGACTAAATGCATAAATTCATAGAATGCCTAATCATTAATTAATTCACATGGACCTATTCGCAAACTTTGAACGGAATATATTATATCTCATCCAGTAGTTCAAAAATATAACTAATAATCTGGAATTATCAGTAAATTTTCATAAAATAATAAGCGAATCTATAATCTCCCATACATAACTACTCCGACATATTCGTTGGACTAAACAAATGTAAAGGTGGTAGACTATTTTCAAGAAAATTTAACGAAATAAGAATATAGTCTGATTTCTAGAGCATATTTGTTGGTGTAAACCAATGCAAATTTCAGAGAATACTTGTTCTGGAATGAAAGTTCAGGCAATAATTCACAAAATAAGTAGCGAAACTATGATCTTTCAGATAGTACTATGGATTAGCAAGAAATGCTGCACATATATACGCTCGCCCGCGCATGTAGATAAGAAGCTGGATAGATCTTCTATATGTCATGTCACTTCAGGATATCAGAGGCGATCATGGCTCTCCACAAGTTCCTATCTCGTGTGGCTCTTAGCAGTTTTCTCCCTTTAATAAGGAACCCGTAACCAGTCCCGCCTCCATTCGCACGCCGGGTAAGTGGCTCGCTGCGTTTCCCTATCTCTCTTCCCCACAATATGCCCCATGAGGTTTAAGTTTTCCAAGCTCTTCTTTCTTATTATATATCCAATGCATTTCCGCTGTCTTCCTGATTCTGAGCATAAATGTTCTTTCCCTTTTCATTTTATTTAAGACTTCCTTGTTTTTAATAAGCTTTGTCCATGGAATTCTCACCCTCCTTCTGTAGAAATACATTTCTGCTATCTCCAGTTTTCTCTTCATTAATTAAACTAACATTGTCACAACGTTATATTTCTAAAACTGTCAATGAGTATAGAACTCACAAGCATTTTATCTGGAAATAGTAATCAACACAATATCATTCAGAATCAATAATTACCATTTATTTGTTGAACAAATTAAATTTGCTGCAATCCATATCTACTGAACCTCTTCACATGATTAAACCCACTGTAATTATAATCAAATAACACAGAATCCAAATTATTCTTTGACGGTTATTTCACTTTGGAGATCAGGATAATAATAAAAAAAAATTCATACATAAAATATTATATCGCGAATAATAGCTTGACTTCCGATCGATCTATGACAGTTATTCTTTCTCATGATCAGGATAATATTTGTAAAAAGCTTTTAGAGACATGACATATTATATTTATTTGGATATTTTTATGACTAAGCCACCTTTGTCACAATGTTATATTCATGTAACATTCAGTTATTAGCAATAGCTTGTGAAATTAACTTCCCATGAATATATTACAAGTGTCCTTTTACGTTAGTTCTTTCTTTTTCTTTTTATGTGCCATGTCCTTTCAGGACGTAGGCGATCATGGCTCTCCACATCCCTCTATCCCTTGCAGCTCTCAACAAGTTCCTTCCCTCTGCTTCCTCCCCCAGACCACGTTCTGTCATCCACCTGCCCAACTCCGCCAGGTGTGTCACGCGCTGTTTTCCCTTGTCTCTCTTTCCCTCTATTCGACCCGTGAGTATCAAATTCTCCAGGTCCTCCTTTCTCATTATGTGTCCCAGAAATTTCAGTTATTTCGTTAGTTACAATAATCTAAATATTCGTTATGGACAAGACGCACAATATATAATGTACTCTCCGAAAGTAAAGCCTCCTACTTATTTTCACTGAAACTATAGAAATTACATAAATCACAACAACATCATTAGCTAGAGCATGTTTTCATATAGAAAACACTATTTTCCATATACTCACCATCTATAGCAATAAATTTTTGAGGCAGTCTTTTTGTTCTCTGACTATGCAGTAACAACGGTGTCATCAAAGTTTAAACGTATTACTAACCGCTTAACTGTGCTCATCTCTACTAACAATTACTCAGTTATGCCAATATGTGCAATTCTATCAGCATGGGCGAATTCAGTAACGCTCTTTTGCTTCTTACTCACTTTTATTCATTTTTATGATTGAAGCCATTGTACTAGACTGCTATCTATAATAAGGAAATAATGATTATGGGTTAATAGCGGGAAAGTTGAAACTCTACTGCAAGACTTCTAACATCCGCCTCTGACATCATTAGGAAATATATTAAGATATACTTTCATATCAACGTAAGTATATATGCGTTAGACTAAGCCAGATTTGGCAGAGGGTCATATTCAGTGGTAGCTAATAATAATGGAATCCTAAAAGAAATCTGGCGAGGTTAGCATTTTCTCGGTTGCTGATGTTGTTTAATGAATAAAGAATGTGTATCATTCCTCTAAACTTTGAACTCAGTTAAATATTTTGCATTTTAGTTAATAGAATTGCTTTGTCACATTACAAAATTGGTGTAAAATTTTACAATATCCGTTTGTATTTTTTACTCTTTTTTCAAAAATTATATCATCATCTTCGTTTTTGCGTTAGCATTTTCTTTTATCATCTTTTATTTAATTTGAATAATAAAATCTCGTACTCTTCTTCTGTTTGAATGATTCTTCTGTTGCCATCCTTCTTCGTTTTTTTTCTTCTTTAACTTCCTTTTTGGGTTTTGTTCTACTTTTGTCTCTCTCTCTCTCTCTTTCTCTCTTTCTTTCTCTTTCTCACTCTCTCTCTCTCTCTCTCTCTCTCTCTCTCTCAACATTCTCGTCAAATCTATGCCAATTCTATATTTACATTACTCTCACTATCAGGTTTTTAAATCTCTGTTCCCCATTTCCCTATATCTCTCTCACTCTCTCCTTATCACACCATTTCCCATTCCTCATAGTGCCACAACGTGATTAAATTATATAGATTTAATTTAATGACATGTCTTGTCTCGAGAACAAGAACGCCAACTCCTTCATTTTGTCATCTGTCAATATTTTAGGATTGCCTTGTCCAAATTGCTCGTTAGAGGTAAAGTCGAGTGGATAGTGAAGATATTACCGAATCAATATGTACTGGGCCCTTTTCCTATACTGTTAAGCACTCTAGAAAGCACTGTTAAGTTTTCCCTTGTTAAAAAATGAGGCTATCTAGATTAATCACAATCAAAATGGAAGTGGTTTTCGGAGTTATTGATCAGGTGTGTAATTATTAAATTTATAATGGCGTAGTGTAGAACTCTCGGTCTAATCCACTAACCAAAATCAGTATTGTGATGTTTGGTCATTAAAATACAGATTTTGGAAAGTGGATCGTACGAAAAGCACTAAAACATCCTATCGTATTATAGTAATTTTTCTCGTTTCCATTGTTGCTGCTATGATTCTTATTGTTGCTACTGTCTTTAATTTTGTTGATATTATTGGTGTAAATAATAATTATATCAATAAATTAATCTTTATAGGAAATACAAGAATCGTGTTAATGATTACTGTTCACAAAAACAAAAATTCAATAAGTTTTAAGAAAAACCATTTACATTAAAGATGTGCGAGTGGTTGTAATGGAATGAAAAATCGGGGAACCGAGTTCGAACTCCCATCGAGTTCTTTGCCTTTATTTACAGTCAAATACACTTAGGAAAGGTACGAATCTATTTCTCCTCTCTCGGTTATGGGTTAAACTGTAGTACTTTTATAAAGAACAATCATTGTATATTCGAAAAAATTTTAATGTAATATTCACTCGCAAAAAAATAATAATTTTTACAATCCAAAATATTTTTCTGCTTAAAAATAACCCATGAATGTTGATAAGCCCTAAAAAACAAATCAATCAAACATTTACATTAGATCTCAAGTAAAAAAAAAACTAGGTAAATGATTATATACAGTAAAAACAAAAAGAAATATTAATAATAATAATAATAATAATAATAATAATAATAATAATAATAATAATAATAATAATAATAATAATGCCCTCATGCAACCCCAGATCCAAGTGATGAACTCTGCTCCATGAGTGAACAAAACAGGTATATTAAGTAGAACTTTCAATAATAATAATAATTATAATAATAATAATTCCCTCATGCAACCCCAGATCCAAGTGATGAACTCTGCTCCATGAGTGAACAAAACAGGTATATTAAGTAGGACTTTCAATAATAATAATAATTATAATAATAATAATGCCCTCATGCAACCCCAGATCCAAGTGATGAACTCTGCTCCATGAGTGAACAAAACAGGTATATTAAGTAGAACTTTCAATAATAATAATAATTATAATAATAATAATGCCCTCATGCAACCCCAGATCCAAGTGATGAACTCTGCTCCATGAGTGAACAAAACAGGTATATTAAGTAGGACTTTCAATAATAATAATAATTATAATAATAATAATAATAATAATGCCCTCATGCAACCCCAGATCCAAGTGATGAACTCTGCTCCATGAGTGAACAAAACAGGTATATTAAGTAGGACTTTCAATAATAATAATAATAATAATAATAATAATAATGCCCTCATGCAACCCCAGATCCAAGTGATGAACTCTGCTCCATGAGTGAACAAAACAGGTATATTAAGTAGAACTTTCAATAATAATAATAATTATAATAATAATAATGCCCTCATGCAACCCCAGATCCAAGTGATGAACTCTGCTCCATGAGTGAACAAAACAGGTATATTAAGTAGGACTTTCAATAATAATAATAATAATAATAATAATAATAATGCCCTCATGCAACCCCAGATCCAAGTGATGAACTCTGCTCCATGAGTGAACAAAACAGGTATATTAAGTAGGACTTTCAATAATAATAATAATAATAATAATCGGTTGAGTCGTTAGCAAAAAGTGATTAATGGAGATTTGAGTAGATACTTACAGTCACTCAGCAATTATCAGATGCATTTAGCGTGGAAATGCATATGCAAATACTACTAGTAATAATAATAGTGAATAGTTGAAGAAATACTAGAACATAAATGTAATATCGAATCAGTGTTTTCGGAAGCAGGGAAAGATCCAGTATAACCTACGTAAATAATTGGCGAAAATGAAAATCATGAGTTCAATGAGAAACATCCAAACGACAGCATCATCTATTACAATCACTTAAATCCTCAACTGAAGCTACAAGTTACTTACTGCGTGTGATATAAAAATAGAGAAATGTTTATCCTGGAAATGAACGAAGGAAAACGCGACATTTCAGAAAGATTTAAGTTTCCAAACCAGGAAATTATCAGAACTCTCAACAGGAAATACCTTTACAAATGCCTAGATATTCTGGAAGTGGATATCAGCAGCCACAATCGATTGAAGGAAAAATTCGGTAAAGAATACCCCAGAATAAATTTTAAAATAATAAAAACTAAAATCTACAGTTGTGTAGTTTCTACTGTAACTTATTCAAGAGCATTTTAAAACTTGACAAGAAATGAACTCTGATATTAAGAGCACAAAACAAATACATCTTCCGCCAATGGATAAAGTGATGTCCCTAAGAGATAATGTTGACAGACTATATGTAAAAAAGAAAATAGGAAGAAAGATTATTACGTTGATTCTTCGATGAATAGGACTAAATGATGCAAAGTAAGGATAGACTAAGAATATGTAAAATTTGAATGAATAGAAAACTCGAAGATGGGAATTCAAAAATGGAAGATGCAAACAACAGTATAAACGTTTCAGAAAAAAATTGCAGAAATTTCAAATGGAATGAGATAAGAGAGAGGTGGGAGGGAGACTTAAAGAGAAAAGTCAAATAGCTTAAAGTTGCAGCCAAAATAACTTCCGAAAAAAAAGATATATAAAACTTAGTAAAATCACAGAAAACGCAATATCTAAGTTGTAAAATGAATCTGTAAAAATGAAAATTTTTTCTTGAAACCTTTCATGTTAGTTTTAATTTCAAGCTAATAGCTTAAATTTAATATTTCTAATAAAAACCTACTTTACCGCATTAAAAAAAATTAATTTAAATTGACTGGAAGGATATCTTTAAAATTTGAGAAAATATTCGACGTAATCTAATATTTTATTGAATTTTAGATACTTTCTGGCTTTTAATTGACTATAATTATCGCTCTTATTTTCTGATAATAACGTGTATGGTCACCGTATCTACAAAAATTGTCACGTTTATACATATACAAAAATAAAAATTGCCTTAAAATATTGGTGATTGATGATTTATACTAAATTTTTTCCATTTATGATTAGTAAATATAATTTTTACTAAATAATATCACCTAAATGAGTGAAATTAATACAGAATTTTAAAAGATTTAAAACTTAATAATTTTTCTAATTAAAATAAAAATATTAAAACAATCGTGTAAAAATTCATTATTCATCGAAAGATTTTTCTTAAGACAATAGTGTCCTTAATATATCTTATTGTTAAAAGCAATTAAGATATTTTCTAATTAAATAATATCATAGTTTTAATGCAATTTTTCGTTTACGATCCAGATTTTCTGTAAATGGTGTCTGTTTGACAAAAACAAATCAATGATTTAAATTCACCGAGGAGTGCTGCTTTTAATATAAACATGAAGAGGGCGGAATTTTAATTTCTATAAAATTTATAAAATTAAATAAATGGTGATAACAGATATAAAAAAATTAATGATTCCCTAAAAAAGATAAATAATTTCATGTTTTTGTGAATAAGTCCTGAAAATTTCATTAAAATGCGAAAATTATTCGATTTTTGCAAGAATTTTCAAAACAATGTGTTTTTATCTGAAAAAAAAGACGCTAAATTCCCCATACTAATCTTTGGTACACCAGCTGACGCAAGAAAAATAATATTTTTAACCAAATTTCGAACTTGATAGAAAGGATTGAAAAATTTAATAAAATAATGAAAAAATACTTTGGTCTTTCCTCATAGTATAAACATTTTGATGATAAAACTTTGTTTTTATCATGTTTAGGGTTTTTTCATTATGGTATGCTCTTCTTTAGCAATTTTTTTGATGTAACTATATAAAATTCAAGAGAAAAACAAATGCGAAATAAGTATGACTAGAACTATATAATAATAATAATAATAATAATAATAATAATAATAATAATAATAATAATAATAATAATAATAATAATAATAATGATGGTGATGAATGATATGATCCTACATCAGGCAGTTTCTCATTGCTCCTTATTATAATTTTAATTGATTATCGCTATTAACATGTTTATGTTTTGTATTGGTGAATTAAGATAAGCTAGAGTAAATCTTCCGTTCAATACGATAGATTTGTTTGTCATTTGTCTAACTATAACCAGTTCAGTCTTTGTTCAAAAGCGGGAGTAGTGGAAAAGCATCATGGCCGAATGTCAAAATGTTTTCTTTATTTTTAAGTTGGCAAGTTCTAGATATTTATCTTTTCACATTCATAGTTTGTCTATCGCCCGTCATAAAACGAAATCTGGTATCAGATCTTTTCTGTTCTTCTTGATTTCTACTATCAAATCTGGGCTTCTTGATTAGGAATGGGTGATCCGTTTTGATATAATACCTAAGATTATTGCATGTGCTTGAACAGATCTTGACCTCTGCTTGTATAATTGGGATGGGCATGATCAAAATAAAGGGGCCATACTTACATTTCTCAATGGATCACATTCGCCACCCACTCATCTCGATTCTACGTTATTTTGCTAAATTCACTTATATTTCTTCTTGTCTTATATTTATTCAAACACCGTCATTACTCTTTACCTCGTGTTTTATCCATCCTTTATTCATCCTTTTTCATCTATTCTTTACATACTGTGCTTTTCTGATAATGTTTGGTCATTATTAAAAGAGATTCGATTACGTTTTTTTAGATTAAACATGACAATGTCGATTTATCTGCTATTCCCTCTATTTGTCTTCTGAAGTGCACATGCAACATTTTTATCCACCTTTATCTTGCCCATTTATACGTTCCATGCACTGAATATTGCTGTCATATCTGGTCAGTTGCTTATGACATGTATCTGGATATTCTTGACAAAATCCAAAAAGAAATCTGCAATGTTGTATGTCCCGACATGGCTTCAATTACTTTGCTACCCATATAACGTAGCATCCCTGTTCTTTTCCTATAAATATTTCCATGGTAGTTTTTGCTGCAGAGTTTGGTCTCTCATATTTTCTTGTTCTTCTGGGGTATTCTTTGCTGACTTTTATGTCTTTTCTCTTTGATGGAATCTGTTTTAAAATACAAATTTACTTGTAGTTTTCTTTCCTGTTGAATATAATTCAAGTCCGTCTTTTCTTTCAGAAATTACATGGTTCACTATCTGCATGCCACTATTTAAAATCCTATATTTCATTCCTATAACTTAGTTAAACATTTTAAACTTTTATATGAGTGATTTAAATTCCTCTTTGTTTTTAGTAGAAATTATCATCCATATGCATGAAGTGGTTCATGTTTTCTCATGACTTTGCAAGTCTGTAGTCTTGGTTACATTTTTAATATATAATTTAACGTGTCATCGCTATGATGAATAGTAAAAAGGATTCTCTGAGATATACTTTTCATTTTGACCTGTTAGATGCAGTCACCCATGTTTAGTTCTCCTTATCAGTTTCTCCGTTACCTTCGCTGTGAATTTCCTTTTTTAGCCAAAATCTTTTTTTATTTCATCCACTTTTGTTACAAGTATTTTTGTTGGATTTATCATTGCTTCACATCTTCGGATCTTCATATACTTTATTCTTTTATTTCATGGTTTTGCATCATCTTCTTATATTTTCCATTTTACTTTTATATCCCACCCATATTTCATATATTTTTTCTGTTTTAAATTCCTTCTCAGATACCAGATTTGTCACAAAATGTTTTGTCTCGTGCATGTACAGAATGGTCCAATGAACTAATATTGTTTGTTGAAGTATATTTCAGAATTTTAATAATTTTCTCATTTTCTAATATCACTTTCTTTCAGTTTTGGTACTTTAATGATTGTAATAACGTTTTTGTAATCTCATGTCTTCTTTATTATCCATGAATTACATTTTTCCTTATGTTAGGTTTTTATAGTTGTGAAGAAATAGCTATATGACTTCGCGGCTTTCGCAATTGTTCGTTTTTTTATTTCTTTGTTGAGATACCTTGCTGAAGACTTCAATCTTTATCTACCTCCTTGATATTGATCTGATTTCAAAGCAAAATACCCATATACTTATGTTTTTGTATTCTTTTTGCACCAGGATAATGTGATTTAAAATCTCATCTTAGTTTTTACAGGTGACATTTAATTTTACTTTTGTGTGTGCGTACTTTCTCTATTTTCCTTTTATGTATTGTTTATCATTTATATATTTCTTGTAGTGCCTGAGCAGTAACCACAAACTTTCATGAATAATTCTGCTTCGATTTCAGTAGCAAGTAGCTATTTTACCGTGTTATATTTCTAGCCCGATGTCAAATTTTTGTCCTGTATCCAACATTGTAACTAGTCCAAGAGAATGGATTGGTTGTCACTCAGTGCTTATATTACCTATAGTTGATTTGGCTATTTTTACTTTGTCATATTTGTGCCTAATGCATTTGTTCTGGAGTATCCCTTATTAGATACCCTCTGCGTGACGGCATACATCGTGTATATTATCCGTATCTTTTAAATTTTTGTAGAATTTTTTCCCCAATTTTTTCTTCACTTTTACTGCGTTTGTAGTCCTTTCATCTTTTGCTTTATTGATAGGAACTATTTTCATATTTTCTGAATTTTCTTGAGTATATCTTACAAATGCAATATAGACTTCGATGATAATGAATACTCTTTCGTCTTTATTTCTCTGTATATATACCGTATTGTGCTGCTTATAAGACGCATTTTCCCCATGAAATATGTCCAAATTTGCATCCTATAAATCAAAGTTTGGTGGCAGGAGTTATATACTCGTGTATAAGCTGAGTACATGTATAATGCGACATCTGAGTTTTTTACTTGAATTTTAACCCCTTCAGAAAATATCACCAGTTACATCCAATTTTGAGCCCACGAAAGTTAAACAAGTCCAGTATTTCAAAATTAAATTAAGATTTAGCTATTTATGCAGTTGGGGTACTGGGATATTGACAGGAAACAAGATTCCTGTTTCAGTAAGACCGGCTTAAGTAATGTCTTCTTTATTTCTTAAACTACTAGTTACAAAGCAGCTGGATTTATGTTAGACACGTTAAGGATAATACTAGTATATACTACGCTTTCGTCATCACATGCTGGGTATTTTCGCTTGTATCAGTAATCATATTTACGGAATTTGTCATGATTAGTCATCTGTACATGCTGAAATATGCTACTCAGTTAATAGAATAGAGATAGTGGGGAGGGCTATGAAGTAAAAAAAAATTCCGATTTTTTCCTTCAAAATTTGGTGGGGTGTCAAATAAGCAGTTAAATACAGTAATATATGTCAGTATTATATCTGAGGTTTAGAAGAACCTTAAAAATCTTTGCTAATTTTCTGCTCCGCAGATTTTTAAAAGTATTACTTTTCCAGCTTTTGAATAGTGTTGAATACCCTATGATTGATGCTACATATAGAAACATCTATTTTAATAGATTCCGATGTGGTGGTGAGGGATCTAATATATTATTATATTTCTTGCATTTGCATATTCACGTCAGATAACCGGATCAGGTGACAGCAAGTATCCCCAATTATCCAATAATTTTCTTGCTATGGTTTTGACAATTTAGGCTTTTCGTCAAGTTTTAAATTCCTATAATCTTTTTTTTTTTTCACATTTAGGATTTAATTCAAAATGCACCAATTATAGAATTAACATTTACAATAACGTTCTAGGTTTTCATTTTTCTTCAGGTGAAGTCCTAGTATTTTTCTATTTTTCATTACCATATAAATTAATATTATTTTATATGGATTCGGACAAGTGCAGACTGTGTGGTATGGAGGTGGAAAATGTCACCCATATCATTAATGCTTGCTGAATGCTTGTGCCGAAAGAATACAAAGTGTATCATGGGAAAGTGGGATGTTCTTTGTATTGGTGTGTGCTTATGTAGGAACTTTGGACTTGAAGTCGACGAGAAATAGCACAGCCATTGGACAGAGAAAATTATATCGAAAAGAACTAAATTCCGATCTTATAGATTTTAAACATCCAAACACGCCGCGTTCTTGAGGTCACCATACCAAACATTACTACCGTTAAAAAATACACAGGAAAATGCTTTTTCACTGATACGATTATTTCTAGTGACCATAATATCAAGGTCAAAGAAATTGCCAAGCTTAGGAAATACAACGGCCTTCTGCTTTTTGTCAGAATTTGGAACATTTAAGTCATTATTGTCTCACTTCTAAATGGGGTGTTGAGATCTATACCACCAAACCTAAAAGTCTACATTAGGAAAATAGAAATACAGCCTAGTATCCCAACGTTTCAGTAGTTTGGGTTGCTTGATGCTGCAAATTTTCTACGGATGGTACTGTCTGAGGTCATACAATCTGATGGAGGACACCCATAATACAAAATCTCCGGTTAAAAACGAAAAACATTACGAAATAATACATACATACATACATACATACATTTACTGATGCTACATCAGGTACGGCTTCATTACTTCTGACCTTAACTAATTGGAGGTGTTAATATGTATATGTGTTCTTCTTGTGGATCTATATAGACATTAAATATCTCGTTTATTACCACAGATTTGCCTGTCAGTTGCATGACCATAACCACTTGAGCATTTTTGTTCAAGTACAGGAATAATGGAGGATTATCATGGCCGATATCGTGAGTTGTTTTTTTTTTAACTTTGAAGGACGAGTCAACCAAAGCTACTTAGGAGCCACAACTATATATTTTCAAACATCCGTAATCGGAAACCGGCTGAGCGGACTGGATACACGAACTTAAGTTATTTCTAAATCGGACCCACGAACAAAGTTATGATTTACTTTAATTAACACCTGTCAACATATCGCGCACATGTGCCTGATATATATCCTTATCAAACTGGGTGTTATTATTTATATTTTAAGCTTCGTATATTTATAACCCAGCATCACTATGCTTGTCGCTCAATAATAATAATAATAATAATAATAATAATAATAATGATAATAATTGGCAGCATTTGGTTATGGTATTAGACATATTAATTGGGAAATTGTGTTTTGATGTTTTTGTGACGTTTACTTTATGCGGCATTAGGAACTATTGTGATAGTAATGGGGAGGCACGGTGGAAATAATGGATAGCGGCTTGGATTGAGGAACCAGAATTCGAATTCTAGTCAAATCCATTTCATTCACTTACGTGCTAATACCTTTGGGAAAGGTATCACCCCCTCCCCAGCTATGGGTAAATAGCAGGACAAACCAGGATCTTTAGCTTTGGATGGCAACTTGTCTACCGCAGAAAGAAGTGGTAACCCACTGCTTGAAAATATCTGCCTCGTCAGTCATGTATCGAAATTTACATGATCGCCTACGCGTGTATCACGCATGGCACACAATTGACTGACTGAATGCTGATGAATGTAGATATGATCATTGTGATGGTTAATGCTTTCATGTTGTGAATAGATGTGGTGGTAAATTTTATGAAGCTTGCGTGGTAGTCATATGCGAGATGGTAACGATGGTTGTGGTGATAAGGCGAAAGAGGCAGATTTTAGAGGTAGTCAATGTTTTATGGTGGCAATGTTGGAGATTATATTTGATTATGGTGATTATGATAAAGCCGATGTTGAATTTGATAGTAGTGAGGACTACTGGCCGTCCAAGACACTGAGAAAAAAAGAAGCGCGTCCAGACAAACTAGAATTTAATTTAAAAGAACGGTCAATTTAGTTAAATATATTCTTGACAGATTTGCTTGTTAAGTCAATTACTGACAGGTGTAAAATAGAATAGTTTCTACTCTCAATGTTTTCTGACAAGAAACAAATAATTTTAAAAATTGAAAAAGTAAAAGAGATATTAAAAATATAGACACTAAAAAGAAATGGAAAACCAAAGAAAAAGATTCGATAAAACAATGTGCCATTGTACATCTTCTGAGTGAATGTATATTTATGCATATACATGTATATTGTTGTCTTGGTTTGTATGCGTATATCTGTATGTATGTGTGCACGCTTGTGCATATGTGCCTTAGTGTATGTTTGTGTGTATGTATATATGTATATTGTGTGTGCGTAAACATCGTTGTGCAAATCTCTCTCTCTCTCTCTCTCTCTCTCTCTGTGCGTGTGTGTGCATGTGTGTGCGTGTGTTTGTATCCATACGTTCCCATGTCTTGGTATGTCAAGTGCGAAACATAATATGGAGTAACTGGATGTGTTCTTAAGAAATTATTCAAATAATTATGAAGTATATTTGGTTAGATAGGAGCCCATATTTAACGGTCCAATCAAACTAACGCACGCTTCTATTTTTTTTTCATTTTCTTCTTTCTTTGGTGGCATTTTTATTTTATTTTTTTTTTAAATATTTGTCTATTAAGTTAAATTTCGTATATCATCTTATAAAGAGGCATATGTAAAGAATTTATGAAATAATTCTTTCGCCGCAAGAATAATTTATATTGATAAAGTTATATGGCAGTACATTATCCTGAAATAAAGCAAGAATTACTAGGCTTGTATCATAAGTAAAATCTAATATAAATATAAATTTAAAATCTAAAATCTAAATAAATCTAATCTTTGTTAAGCTCTTCAATATTACATCATTGTACCAGAATATGCAAAGCTTAGTATATATATGCCACACCTTTCGAAGAGATATAAAACTGTTTCCTACAGTTGTGGAAATATACATGACTAAATGAGACTTGTTTTGGTATATAACATAAGGTAGTCACGCAGATCCTTATGAATATAAACGTTAGATTATCATTCGATATCCTACTCATATGATCTGCCATACGAAACGAATATTAATTAATAGATCTAAATTAATATAAATGTCCGCCATAGAGTCCACAAGCTAGTGCGATAACAAAAATAAAAATAAAATAATTACTACGCACACACACAAATATATATATATATATATATATATATATATATATATATATATATATATATATATATATATATATATATATATATATATATATATATATGTAAAATAAAAGCTAAAATTAATACTAATAATAAATATAACTTTGTTTTTCACTGTTTGGTGCAACTGAGTTTCATGCAGTTGTCAATCGACCGGTGAGAATTTAAAAACTGACCATTGTAATATGCCATTATTCAGTAATGCCTCACTATCTTAAAAGTGAGTTATAGATTTTGGTATATTACAACGGTCAGTTTCCAAGCTGTGCCTGACGATGACCACGTGTACGAAACATGCATGTATGCATCGATTGTTGATAACAAATACATCTTTATTCTTAGTATAAAATGAGTTTCATGCACGTATATTATATATGGGGAAAATAATTAGTTCGATGAAATATTTTGAAGTGTTCGAAGTGTTGAGAGCATTTCTGTTCCTATGCATACATATACACATACACGCGCACATGCACGCACGCACACACACACACAAACACACACACACATATACATATATATATATATATATATATATATATATATATGTGTGTGTGTTATAATGATGTTATATACGGAGACCTATTTTAAATTAAGGTTATGAATGTTTGAATTTATATTCTTTTCGTTTTCGTTACATATATATATATGTGTGTGTGTGTGTGTGTGTGTATACATATATATATATATATATATATATATATATATATATATATATATATATATATATAACAACTAAAAAGTTGCAAATTAAAAAAATGAATTTTTTTGTGAAAGTATTTATTTATATTTTTATATATATATATATATTTGATATTTCAGATCGACCCCGATCTTTCATCAGAAATAACTGTTTTTAGAAGTTTGTTTACAAGTAGCGTAAATTATTCTCTCTCGCTCTGTCTCTCTCTCTCTCTCTTTCTCTCTCTCTCTCTCTCTCTCTCTCTCTCTCTCTATATATATATATATATATATATATATATATATATATATATATATATATATATATATATATATATATGAATGTAAAAGGCAGTAGGAAAACTCAAAGATTTTTCATATATATTTATGTGTATCTATGTATGTGTGTGCGTGCATATAGGTGTGTGTGTGTTTGATATATTTAAGCATCCAGAATTTATTTGTCAAATGTTGTTTATCACAGTTTCCACGCATCACTAATTGTTTTTCTGTGGGGCCTGGCAAGACACAATACTTAAATCGACAGAGTCAGTCGTGATTCAATACTCAGATAGACAAGTTAGTGCAATATTATTATCTTCTGCCCTCCTAGACAATTACCCAAAACTATTTATCATGAATTGATCAGTCCATCATGATATAAAGTAACCTAGGAATTAAATTCAGGGAATAAGGGAATGTGATTAACCTCTACATTTAATACAAAGTTTGGTAGTTTTTATTGGATATCTAACATGAAAAAGTGAATGAATTACTGAATATCATGTTTGAAAATTTGTTTCCTCTTTGATAGAGTCATGTAAAAAATAGTACATGTAATCGTTCTCTTGTTCGTCTATATTAAAAGGATGCTGTGATCCTTTAAATTTTGATTAAATGTGGAATATTTTTTGTTGGATGTTGAATATAAAAAAGAGAGCAAATGCTATCAGTCTGTTTTTAAAATACGTAAATAGGACGGTGATTTTTAGATAGATATTTGATTTTCCATTATATTACAAATTAACTATTATTTGTTTAATCAATAAATTTGTTACTTATTTTCTTTTTTTAATATTTATTTGTTCGATTCGTTCATTTTATAGCGTACATGATGCATATATATGTTTTTTGTCAATATTCGGAAAATCGTCCTGAATTAGATTTTGAATACTGATTGGTTGGGGACATAAACTGATTATCAAGAAATAAAGTAACAGACTCGATGTCTATCAGAAAATAAAGTTATACGCAATCTGTTGCGTTGAACATCCTCTTTTCTTTTACTATTAAAAAGCGTATAAGTAATTTTATGGCCTTTTTTCCCCTCATTTCTTTTAACACTTTTCAAATAAACTGTAATATCATTTTTGTCTTAATTTGCCCCATTCAAAGTTAATATTTACAAGTCCCATAGCTAATAGATTACTATTCCCTCACAATTAGTTCTCTATCCTATATATGGTTTCTAAACTACCATTTCAAACTCCAGATTACTGAGTTCGTAAATGTATTCATTCCAAAAGGATTTTGTAACAGTATTTTGAATGGAGAGAAACATTGTTTAAAAGAAGTGCGTCTCAACAAAGAATGATCCAATGCTGTTGTTTCAGACTATTCCAATGAAAACTCTGATGGCGATGAAGGATTTCGTTAAAGGATTTCAGACGAGAAGAATTCTGAATTTGGGTGAAACTTAAGAATATACATTTTAGAAGAATATAGTTTTTTCCTAAGGCATTTTTTAATAATTTTCCCAATGACTATAAGCAAGATAGGTCGTTTGGCTTAGTTAGAATATTTCGTGGTTATGACAAATTTATATGCCCTTATATCAGTCTATTAAAAATAAATACATGAAGAAGTCTGATTTCACTTTATTTTACTTTTCAGTTACGTAATTTTTGTCATAAAATTCTGTACATAGAAGGTAATTATATACAAATATATACGGTATGTATGTTCGCGCAGTCTAAAGGTTATCGTAACTAAATTTGGAATCTGGGAATCGACCTTAAATTCCATCCAAATATTGTTACGTTCATTTTCGCATTAATTCCTCTGAAAAAATGATGAATCCATCTCTTCTCTCGCAGATATGGGTTAAATAGCAGATTATTCAGAGTTATCTAGCCCTGTGTATAACAAGTCGAAGCAACAACAAACAAATACAAGAAGGCATGGTAATTCCCAAATAATAAAAAAAAGAATTTGTGGAAAGTCATCATCGCTTACGTCTTGAATGGACATAGCATTTAAAAAATGTTCTATGCGAATCTTGTTCTATTAAAATTCCTTTGTTACCATATGATATAAAGATAATTTAATACGATTTAAATATCATTTTTCTTTTCCATAGATGAATTAATGAAGAACGTTACTAACAAGTCCCCAAGAGCACTACTTCAAAACTTTTCAGATTTTTTGTATTACCTATTGAACAACGTAGTGACGCACAATGAAGTGGCTACGATTATAATATAATGATTATTTGTTATGATTATAGTTTTATGTCATATTTCCTATATTCTTAGTTATGTCTTTTTTTATATACTACTTTATTTTTAATGCACAAATATTCATCAAATACGTATTTTGTCGAAAATTATCTCTGAAAACATTTTTCCTTTTGACAAGAGATTAACTTTGATTCAGAAACTAGTATTTTTTAAGCAATTTTACTGCAAGACAATGGAAGAAATACCGAAGCGTGCCATGGAATTGATGTGCTTATTTCGCGCCAAAAACATCACAAAAGATTCGATTTTCTTTTATATTTCTTTTCCTCTTCTTTGTTTTTATAAATACTTTTATTTTTTTCCTTAGTTCCACGCAGTAAGAATAGTCTTAAAAAAGAACTGAGAAACACGGAACAAAGAATTAGGCTAATAAAGCAAAGTAAAATAACTTAGCGAAGAAACAGGAAAGAACATTACGTTTCCGACAGGCGAAATGCAGTTGAATCAGAACTTCCCAAGTAGTAGAAGCAAACAAAAACCAACAACAAAAATGAAATATATGGCGGAAAAGTATCCAGAGAATTGAAGAAACAAAAATAGTATAAATGGATGTACTCTGTCTAACGACGCAGTGTGTGTTTTGTGATTGAAAAAGACATAGACCAAGGGAACTAGGATGTTTTAAAATATTTTTAAAAAATCGAAAATAGCAAAAAACATTTCAAAAACTACTTTCATATTTTTTATTCCGTGGGCATAAAAAATAAATATATTGAAAAGACCATATGCCAGTTTTTTCTTTATCTATCTATCTATCTATCTATCTATCTATCTATGTTGAGTTTTTGTATGTATGTCTGTATTTCATGCATGTATGTTAACCAATACTACCCAAACACAGACATACTCATATAAATATACAGACATACATGCATATGTGTGCCGTAGTTTTTTAACCGAAGTACTTCAATCTTTTTAAGACCTTCTTCAGGGGAAAATGCAAAAACAAACTTATTGTAACTGCAATAAAATCTGTATTCCATTGTGATAGTGATTTTAAAAACAAGCGCGAACGCTCTCCGTTATAATTATTTTAGAATTTTAAATTTAGCCGCGTTGGATTTATGGATTTCTTTTAAAAACAAGCGTTCCAAAATAAGGGAGCTCGCCGAAAAATGGCATTAAATGTTATATGCACATTACTATGTTGCTATATTCGAAATAAATTTTGTTGAGTGTTGGTTGGTTTATTTTGATATTATAGGGTCTCGAGAATTTGAAATTGTTATTTAATACTTATGTGGTTTGTATATTGGTGTTCTCAACAAGTATATTCCTGTATTGTAAAAGTGAATAGGAATGCATTTGTTCATATATATATATATATATATATATATATACTATAAAGATGTATGCGTTTATTTATCTCGACGTATACGCCTCTGTGTATATGATCGTTTATCTATCTCATACTATACGTTTGTACGAAAGATTATAGTCTATCATTAACCGTATATATGTATATATGTATGTATGTATGAATTCAGAAATGTGCTCATTCCCAGACAGTGTAACTAACGACCTCTCAGCATAGTTGCGGTATAAAGCCACAACCTTTCAATATTGAATAAAAGCAAATGTGCCTGAACAAACGTCTGCAACATGGATTGGCTGGCCGCCCTAGCAGGTGGCTGTGCTCAAAAAGGGAATTGCAAACACTTATACTAACACACACACACGCACACACACACACACACAGACACATACATACATACATATATATATATATATATATATATATAGCTTGCAATATAATAATGGACTCTCCCATCGGTTTCGACGTATGAGGATCTGACAGCTTAGTTGATTCAGTTATGAAATTTTGTGCGATAATCTTAAGTGGCATTTAAGACCCGCTAGTGATTTACAAAGGAGGCCACATGTGGAGCAAGTGAGGATTGTGAGATGAGATCACTGTCAGATTGGCTGACCTTTTAGATCTTGCAATATATATAGCTTATATATATATAGCCACCTAGTATAGGTGCGATGATGTAGAAATACCCGGGTAGTTCTTCACACGTACGGTATGCTCATTGGGAATTTTGGACTCCTTAGCCTTTGATAAAATATCCAACTAGAAGGAAAACTAATGTAACACCTGCAGCTCGACAGCATCCATTGATATTGAGTGGTTCTTGCACCGTCTTCCTAATTAAAATTTCCATGCACAGGCATTGCATGATGACATATCAAAATTGAGTCTTGCAATATCTTCCGATATTCATACTCGTGAACAAGTTGGCAGCCATCATATATATATATATGTGTGTGTGTCTGTGTGCGTGTGTGTGTAGCTAGATTAGATGGGTCTGATAATGTTAAATCTGAAACAGTAGAAAAATTAAGGAAGTTAATGGATAAATGACTTATAGAGAGTCATGATGTGTGTAGTATCATGAAAAATGATATAATAATTTATTCATGTACATGGCATACTGTTTCAGTCTAATATATTTTGTATGGTATGCATATTTTGGATTTAATTTAGAATTGGGCTGCGTCTTATTGGAATCAAAAGAGCTGCCACCCACAAAAAAAAAGTTATAACTATTTTTAATACGTACAGATGGGTTGAAACATATATTGCTCATATAAATACAAATATATCCTGAAAAATTCACCAACATCAGTTGCTTAACATTGATTTTATTGTAAAAGTACTGACTTGAATAATAAAATATGCCATAGTGTATAATTCCATTTATTTACTGATTTCCTAGCTCGCATACAGTTTTCTTTGCATGTTTATATATCCGTGTCAAACATTTAATCCCTTCATAAAACTCAAAGAAGGATCTGCAAAGTAATCGATCCTGATCTGGCATCTCGTCTTCAGTCATATTCGCACGGACCTGACGTGACTTCCCTCTGTCATTTCTACAAACATTTTCATGGCAATTGTTCTGATGAGTTTTTCATTGGTGCATCGAATACATTAATTTAAGTATGCTACTAAATTGGCAACTAGGTTTCACCACTTTACTGTTGAACTCAATAGATGCAACCGTCAGTTCTATTCTAATAGTTTCTTTACTCGCCCGTGGAACTCCCTTCCAATTCCTTGCTTCCTTGCCGCTTAAAATCTTCATTAATCTAAATGCAACTCTATCACTATCTTCTGGCTGCTTAAACCTGTTCTTTTATTGTCCTTTCTTTTCATTAAAGTCTTTTTCTCTTCCACTCCCAGTAACACCTTGCGACATTATTGCCTTCCTTGGGGTGAAATGACTTAAAAAAAGAAAAAGAATTTAGGCCGCCCAGTAGATTTATTTATTTTCAGACATAATTAAAATGCACATATTTTTCACACGAATACCTTCATTAAACTCTTTGTTTCAACCCTGTATCCTACTACTTAAGCAATGCCTACTTGGTGACATATCTATGTGAATTTTGCACATGTTAATGACCCAGGCACAATGAAGTTAGACCAACGAACTACTGTATAATCCCAATAATTAATTTAATTTTTGATCCATATAAACTAGATTGTAAAAATAGGGCATACTTCAATTCATTTTCATGGATTAAAAGACTTGAAAAGAAAATAATTTTATTTTTACTAGTTATTATTAACAAATGTTGTTCTGAGAACCTGTGCCAAAATAGTCGTGTTAATTTTCAGATATATAAGAAGAAATAAAATCGATGTTAGCCCGTTTTATTTATCACTATATTTAGTATTCATTTTTATGCTTATACTTCGTATCTCTCTCTATATATTTGCATTTTTTATTTAATATCTATCTTTATTTCGTGTCTACTGTTGGAGATTTTGGGTACCATGGTGTACTAGTGAGCCAGCCAAAATGAGCTGACTCATTTTATAGTTCACCAATAGAAGTCTTAACCAATCAGAAGGCTCAAAATATTCGACGTGTATAAAGGCAACCATGTTTTTCCCGAATATGCACTGCCATCCTTTGATGGCTGAACAGTCGAAGGAACAGAGAGGAACCCGGACGAGGCTCGGCCGAGGGGCAGAGTCTCGTTCGGGGAGGTAGACTGTCCCTGAACCCGTTTTTTACGGGTCCCAATAAGGAATATTTTTGGCCGAGCCTACGGGCTCGGAAATCCCACGTTAAACCCGGCCTTGTGCCACATGTAACCCTCGTTGGGGGTGGCGAAATATTACTGCCAGCCTTTGATATCGAAGACTGAAGAATTACGGAACAGCTGCTAGTGGTATTGGCGATATAGTCAGATTCAGTAGAGTGTCTGACTCGTGAGTGTTAATCTTTAACGTTGTTTCATTGAACAGATTACGTACTTCGCTGTATTCTATATTCATAGACTATGGGGAACATGGTCAACATCTACCTATATAACTATTATTGTTTTTTATTTTTACAATATATATATATATATATATATATATATATATATATATATATGTGTGTGTGTGTGTGTGTTTATTTTATATCTATACAACTATATAGCCCTATATATGTATTTTAATATTTATATTTCATACCTAATTTTCTATAATATGCATGTATGTGTGTGTGCATGTGTGTGTGCATGTGTGTGTGCGTGTTTGTATACACATATGTGAAGTGGGATTAGATATTGATCAGATAAGGATTATATATATATGTATAAATTGTATTTATTTTTAATTTAATTTTTATGTAATATATATATATATATATATATATATATATATATATATATATGTATATATATAATTAAAACACATATAAACTAGGGTTAAACAAAGACTTGGGAATTTTAAATCTGTATAAATATTTCAACAGTTAAAATTTTTTTTTTTAGATGTAGTTAAAAAAACTTTTTAAACAACATCTAAAATATTATCGTTAGATTTACGTTAGAAATATTCAGACACAGTTGCATTTCACATCACGTGACATCCGCGTCTCGCGACGGACGCTACTTTTAAACAAACTTCTGAATACAGTTATTTAATTTATTTCAGATTTATCATATATATATATATATATATATATATATATATATATATATATATATATATATCTTCTTCTTCTTCTTCTTCTTCTTCTAAATATATATATATATATATATATATATATATATATATATATATATATATATATATATATATTTATATATATATATATATATATATATATATATATATAGATAGATAGATAGATAGATAGATAGATAGATAGATGAAAGTTGCGACTCGATTGTGAGTACTGCCATCTCTTATGGGTAGGGACTTACATTTTCTTGTGTAGATGCGGCAGCATTTGGAGCTTTTTGCAGTAGGTGTTAATGAGCTTTTACATTACGTTCTAATCCATGAAATGAATCGCATTCTTTTTCCGCACTCGCTGCATGTAAAAATGTCATAAAGTATAGTGAATGATTTTCCTCTGTATGTGGCTTCTTTGATTATTTTTAGGTTTTCTTTGCTTAGACAAACGCGACTACATGTATTACAAGTTAAATTATGTGCCAAAAATCTCAGAGAGGTTACGACCAATAGCCTTACGAATATGTCTTTTGAGTTTCTTATGCTCAACTCTTTTCTGTTTAAAGTGTATCTTACCATTGTGTACTATTTTTATCCTGTATGAACAATTTAATGCTAAGATATGACCCACTTAATTTGCAAGAGGTTCCCTATTGTATTCTTGATGCAATAGTTATACCTCAATTTCGGTTTGTGTGCTGGTCTTTTTATCTCGGTTAACTTACTATAGAGAATTGCTTAGAAAACCGATAATCTTCCCTCTTGTTCGCATGACCACTCTACTGTAATCGGTTCTGAAGTACCAGAAACTCTATACTAATAGACTAGTTCAAGTATATCAACGTCACTCACGTACATTTGCAACCGATTACCCAATTTATGGTAGAAGCAATATTGGTGAAATCTCTCCGAATTTTTAATGTGTCTCCGGTAAGCGGCACATGCCTGACATGGATATAAAAATGAAGACAAAATAAAAGTATTGTAAACATTCAAATTCGAATGGCCTTCAGTATTTATCCGGAGATTTCATCAAGACTAATTTTTTTCACATTTACACTACTGTATAAATACTTGTATTTTTCCACAACAATTTCTGACCATATACAATGATTTGTTACCTGGAGGAAATTAGCATTTACGGTGGTCTTTTTTAGGCTAATCGTTAGACTTAAATATGATACATGTCGCAATGAAATCCAACAAGATATTGCGTGTCACTAGGAGCGTGCAATTGCCAGTATACAGGAAATTTAGTATTTCTGATGACAAGTACTTTATTTTGACAGTAAGCCGTCTTATATTCAACACCTTACTCGTTGTTCGAGTCTTTGGAAGGTGTCAGCTATCTGCCTTGTCTTAAGGGATGTATCGTTGCTCTCAATATCGACCCATCAACATCTTTAGCGTCATCAACAAGTTCTTTACGTCTATAATCAAAAAGTTTGTTTATCTTCTCAGAAAAACAGCACCCTGAACAACAAAGATTTGGGGTTTCACTCTTCTAAGTTCATTTCTTATATCCTGTCACTACACATGGAATCAGTGACCCAATCGATATTAAATTTATCAACTCTTCAGCTACAGCATTTCTGGAAAAGCTTTTGCAATTATTAAGTCCTTCCTATTAGGTAGGTCCCTGACTTCCATTATCAATAACCAGGCTTTCGAAGCCCATAAAATTAATACAGGTGTACCCCAAGGATCATATCTCGCTCCTACTTTCTATAACATCTTCAGATCATTAGTGAATATTTATGCATATGACACCACAGTCTATGGGTGCATCTCCTAATTCTAGATAACCAGAGATTGGCAGTCGTTCTCTTCTCTGACCTAACTCTAACAGTCTAATGGTGGGAATAAACAGTCTTGTAACATTCAATACTTCAAAAACAAAGTTTGCTCAGTTTGTACGTCTTACGTAGGCAGTGCAGGTGAAGTCTAACTGTTTCATCGGAAACGTTGAACTGTCTTGCAAGTTCACCACACGTTAGACTACTGTCCTTTTCAATGGCCGCCTTCAGGACTCCGTCATTCAAGACCTGTGGCCGTCCACTGCGAGGCTCATCATGGAGAATCAAATCTCCCGACTTGAATTTTCGAAACCAACACCTTGCAGTACGTTCATCCACAGCACTATCCCCAAACTCTTGACATATGCGGCGACTTGATGCAGCTGCTGATAAGCCCACTTTGAAGTCGTAAAGCAAACAGCCCCGAACGAGATCTCTAGACACTTCTATCCTTCTCACAGCTGTCCGGCTTCTAACTGATGGCCGGGCAGGGTGCGAGTATTTTTTATAACGTCTGATGTTCCTACTCCCGGCTACCCGAATTTGAAAACAATTGCTACAGGCATTTCGTATATATTTCAACTTCATTCAATGACTAATCAAAATCGGACAGAACTTTTTTGGTTACCTTGTATTATAATGCTATTGTGTAGTTGCTTGATGCTCTGGAACGATAAATTGGTATATTTTCCTATTTTACTCAAGTAGAGACACCCATTATCTGACAAATTATCTTCATTTTTTAAGTAGTTATATGTTATCTGCTAATTTACATTAGGTGATAAATTTGAATTTCGAAAGATCAGTGAATTTTGCATTTTCTTTACTTTAGGATATGTTCTTGTTTGTACATTTATCATTATTCCACATTTTGGTCAAATTGCAGTTTCTTGCATAATTGTCATTTTCCACTGTAGTCATGTTCTATTACTTGTATCCCTTTGTAAATAAATTGCAGCGTTTAGTCATTATTATAATTATAATTATTATTTTTATTATTATAAAGTTTTCATTTTTGTAAACAGAGATTACCAGTGATCTTGTCTATTTGCTCGTCTTTACTTTTCTTTTTATACTATTATGCACCCAATACAAAGCCCCAAAAGCTACTCAAGGTAGAGGGTTATTTAATGAGGTTTTCGTATGGGCGTAAAGAGAGGAAGTAAGCAGGGTATATTATGAGGATATGAAGTGATTTTGATCATAATCTGGCGTATTATTATTATTATTATTATTATTATTATTATTTGTAGTTGTAGTAGTAACAACAAAAACGATAGCATTTCAATGTCAATGATCTACTTAGAAAGAGATTGCCGCCAACTGACATTTCTACCTTGGATCAGGGCGTAGTAGCTGTGCGCTTAGTGAAAATTGTCATGCTATAAGAAACTAGTAGGAAAATCTTCATAAATTTAATAACGTGTAATTTAAGAAAAATGTTGATTTCATGGAAGTTTCCATATTTAATAATTCTTTTGGATTTAATCCATAGTTTCAATTCACAACACACACACACACACACACACACACACACACACACACACATACATACATATATATATATATATATATATATATATATATATATGGGGTGAGAGAGGGAGTTTGTGAGATACCTACATGAAGGGTTACTGAAAGTTCGACCAAAAAGCACTTCCCCATAAAAATCTGATGTATTGACATTTTATTATATTTTGGGAAGTTTGTTAGGCTGAGAACTTTTCAGCAGAACTCATATATATGGATGAATATTTCGTTTTATATGTGTGGTTTATTATTATTTAGTCACAGTCATACATGAACGAAAAAGAAAACAAGATTGATAAATAGGACAATCTTATCAAATATATGATCTACTCTTAAAAGTTACTCTATTGCAAAAATAAGTGTTTCTTCGTTTTATATATTGTTTATCTCACTGGAGGTATATGTTTACTCATCCGGTACCCATAAATGAAACCATCCCTATTTCTTCTGTCAAGTTTGGGTGTCATCCTCTAGTCACGCCGATGATTTATCACTAAAGGTATTTTACAAAGCTAAATAAACAATAATGCTTCCTAGCTCTAAAAACAAATGAAAATCTACGTGAATAGGTGCTTATTTATGGGATCGTGGTAATAGATTTTGCAATTTCAAAATCTATTTCTCATGTCGTGAGTTCAGTCCTCACTAAAAGACTACACAATTTTGGCCTCATGCCAGGCTAAGCCGAGCTTAATAATTAACTAAATGTGGAAGAGTGGTTTTGTGGTTGTTTCACCTACTTTCACTACTCTCGTGAGTTTGATCCTCATTGAGTGCCCTATAATTTGAATTCTTTTGCTCAAGATTAAAATAAAATAAAGTAAAAATCAATATGCCAATATTTTAACTGCATTATGTTTTAAGTATTGATCTTTGAAGATCTTGTTTTCCAGAAGAACCTGTTTCTTTTTTCATAACGCCCAATTCTCTGTTCCTTCGTTTGAATTTGCTGTTTTCAATTTCCTTTTTAATTTTTTGTACGTTAGTCTTATTCTTTTTGTCAAGGCTTCGTTTCAGTTGCCTCCCTTTTCTTTCTTTCATTTTGGAGCCCTTGTCCATTTCACTTAGAAATGACAATTGTCCTCGGAGTTTATTTATTTCGGTTTCTATTATTTCTTTAACAGACTGGCATTTTTCTTTTTTGTTTACGTTGGGTTTTTACTTTTTCACCTATTGTTTCTGCGATCGTTGCCGAGGCTGCGTATATAAGATGATTAATTTCTGTCAGTTTCATCGCTCTTTCCATTTCGTCCCTTATTTTTCTAACTGCTCGGTTACCAAGGTTGATGCTTTCTTTCACTTTGCAGTTCTTGGAATTTTTGGCCTTTCCTCGAAAGTCATTTCCTTTACATTCTCCCATTTATATCGAATGATTTTGTCATCTTTGTTTCTCTCTCATACTCTTCATTATCTTCCTCTAGTTGGTTGTGTAACTCAGAAGGCTTCTTACAACTGGTTTCAATTTGTTCCTCTGCATGTGTCTCCTCGGTGATATTTATTCCCTCGATGTTAACGTTTAATCTATTTTTGATGTTTTCTCGGATGTTTTTGTGTTCTATGTCAGGTATTCTTATTTCCCTGATGATGTTACGCCTGACATTGACTAGTTTGATGACATTGATGTTTAGTCTGTTTGAGGGCTGTTTGTCTCGCCAGTTATTATAGAGGGCTTTGTCATTGTTGTCGGATTTATCGTAGCAGGGTAAAAAGCTATCATTACTTCAATATACTCTTCCCTAGACTATTTATTTATTGTTCTTTTTGTCGGATTTTCTTTTGATGAATATAGAGGTCTCTGTGAGTACTGTCCACGACGTGGTTTTTCTCTAGTTATCGTTGGGTAACGTTTGTCCCAGTAATAGATTATTCGATCCCAGTCTGGTTCCTCACTGAGGATCGCGGTCCTTGTTGGCTCACCTGACAACTGATACGGCTTAACAGTATTTTTCGTTGTGTAAGCATTATAGTTTGTATTTATCCACATGTCAGTACTGGTTCGTGGGCGCCAGAGCATATACATACCATGTTGGGCTAGCACGTTCAGAGGGCAGGCCACCTACTGCTATTTTTTCTATTGCTATTATTAACAACAACTGTAAAATCTTCATTTATAAGCATTTGGATCCCAAGGACGACACGACGTACTTCACCAGACATAACTTCAATTTTCAGCAGAATTGTCTTTAACATTTCTCTCTTATATATAGATATCGATAATATTTAAAGAAAAGTTTATTATAAGTATTCGTATTGCATGACTTTTAAAGTAAAAATGCATATAATTTACTAATAATGAAATAAATAACAAAAGAACATTAAAAAATAACGATAATCAACTATGACCAGAATCACCACCACTGCCATCATCACTACTAACATTATTATTATTATTATTATTATTATTATTATTATTATTATTATTATTATTATTATTATTATCATTATTATTATTATTGCATTGTTTCTCTTTCTTCTTCCTATTATCGATAGTGAGAGTTTAATAACTATTCAATGTTCTGCCTGAATCTCGTAAAAATTAATATTTGCGTCAAAAATTAATAAAACTAGTAGGAACCGATTACATATCAGGTATATCAACTTAATAACATGTCTCTAAAATTAAAATATTATTATTATTATTATTATTATTATTATTATTATTATTATTATTATTATTATTTCCTTGGATTTCGGTATGTACACAGTTCGTTCCGGAACCCGTCCAGAGACACAAGATTAGAAATGGCATCATGACATTTTCAACTAACTAATTAAATAAAAAAATAAAATAAAATAAAATAAATTAAACAAACACAAACATAATTTACATAGATAAAGCACTTCGTAAGGTGTGGACTGTACTCGTGAGAACAATTTTTTGTATTTCTTTGGAGCATGGATTTCCAGGATTTCCTTCAATTAGTCTACTGAAATCTTTTGCAAACAATCCGAGGACTCCAACTACAACAGGGATTGTTGATGTTCCCTTGTGCCACATTTTTGAGATTTCAGTTTCAAGGTCCTTGTATTTTGACAGCTTTTTGAAGATCTTCAAAGATACGTTACAGTCTGCAGGAATTGCCATATTAATAAAGTGGCAGTTTTCTTTCTTCGTTTTTTTTACGGTCTCTAATAACAATGTCTGGGCGAATAGCTTTTATTGTTCTGTCTGTGTGTATTGTGTAGTCCCATAAAATTGTTACTGGTTCAATTTCCGTAATCGCGTCCGGGTGGTGTTCATACCAATTTCTTTCAGTTTCCTTCCCGTAGAAGTTGCAGATTTTCCAGTTCAGATATTTCCCCATTCTGTCATGCCGGGTTTTATACACAGTGGGTGTAAATACCGTGCGACTTGATACAAGATGAGCAATTGTTTCTGGATATTTATCACAGAATCTGCATTTTGGGCTAACACAATATTTTAGTATGTATGCTTGATAATTTTTAGTTAACAAGCATTAGTCCTATGCAGGAACGATAAAACCTTCAATTTCAGCTTTTAACCCTGCACTGCATAGCCACTGATGGGTACGGGGTTTGTCTACATCAGCTTGTTTGGTACGGGCAGAGTACTGGCCATGAAGCGGTTTATCATGTCATTGGTTGTGTACCTGGTTGGTTGCATTTGTCTTTGTTTTTTAAGTATTTTGCAGCTTCAGTTAGTGTATTATGCTTTACTTGTATTTCTGTACCTATTTGAAATTACATTTTATTATTATTATTATTATTATTATTATTATTATTATTATTATTATTTAATTCGTTATTATTATTATCATTATTATTATTATTATTATTATCTATCAGGTCATCCTATAAGTTCTGTCCGAATTTTGAATAAAGAAAACAAGTGAACAAGTGACCAAATGTTACATTTAATTACAGATTCAATCAACAATGTATTTTCCATGATTATCTATGACTTCCTTCCATCTATTAACAAGCTTACTAATTCCATTACTGTAAAATTCTTTTGGCTTTGATTCGAAGAACTCACAAATGTCAGTTTTAACCTCTTCCTGTGTTACAAAAGCTGTTTCTTCCAAATGATTCTGTAAGCTACGAAACAAATGGTAGTCTGAAGGGGCAAGGTCGGGAGAATAAGGTGGATGAGGAATTTTCTCCCAACCAAGTTCTTCGATCTTTTGTGACGTGATTCTTGCTGTGTGGTCACGCATTGTCCTGATGAAACATCACCCGTGTTCGATTCACTAGAGAAGGTCTTTTTTCCTCAAAGCGTGGTTCAAACGCTCTAATTGCTGACAGTATATTTGAGCATTAATTGTTGCATTAGGTGGTAAGAATTCAAAGTGGATTATTCCTTGGCAATCCCACCAGATTGAAAGAAGAACCTTTTGCCCATGAAGTTCCCTTCTCGGCTGTGGCTGGGGCCCTTACCCTTTACCATACCACTGTCTACGACGCTTAACATTTCGATAAACGATCCATTTTTCGTCGCCCGTCACAAGTCTATCCAAAAAAGGTGAAACAAGTTGGCGAGAATGGGGAGAAGAGCAGATGTCAACTCGGGATTTGAGGTTGTTTTCAGACAATTCATGAGGCACCCATTTTCCAAGTTTAGGAACTTTTCCAAGTTGTTGAAGATGACGATGAACAGTTGCATGGTTTGAACTGAGAACCACTGCCAATTCCTCAACTGATAAAGCAGGATTTTTTTCAAGGGCGGCTTCAAGAAGCTTTTCATCAAACTCAACTGGACGTCCGGTTCGATCTTCATCTTCACCTCTGAATTTTGCAAACCATCTTCTGCAAGTTCTTTCATTCGCACATTCCTCTCCATAAACTGAGTGAATGTTTCTAGCCGCTTCGGCTGCTGAGTTTCCTTTCTTGAACTCATAAAGCATTATGTGCCTCAAATGATTCTTGGGTACTTCCATGTTAGCAGGGTTTTAATCAAACAAAATTTAATTTTATTGTTCTCTGAAATAAAATTTGATCAGTTAGAATGCATCTAAACATAAAAATAATGTTCAGCTCCATTAGACATTATAAAATACTCTTTAAATTTCATTCATTTTAACAAAAAGTTAAAATTCGGACAGAACTTATGGGATGACCCAATAATTACTATTATCTTTTTATTATTTTAGTTTTTTCATTACTTTTGCCACTGTGTACGAAAAATAAGGATACTGGATGTTTTTTTTAAGTATTTTTAGTATACATATCTTCGAGTATTTACTGGGAGCTTCAAATTCTTATTGCTCTTAAATAAAAATTTATAATTATGTTGGATTTTGTTCTTTTACTGTGGTGAAAATAATAGTTTATGAGGTCAATTTTGTCTGTAGATTTTCTGTAAACTTTAGTTGAGGATTGTCATTGGCTCTATTTAACATAATATCTAGAAGATTAATGATTTTATGAGTCCCGGTTTCAAATATAAAATATATTGTGAGTTCAGTGCAGTAAATCTACTTACACTGTTGGGTAATATTGTGTGATGTAGATATGTTATATGGGGATATATTATTATCGGCTAAAATATATCTGAAAGGGCCACTTTCTAGAAACTCTAAAATAAGAGGAGGAGCGAAAAAAGGCGATAAACACTGATTGGTAATTAATTGGTACATTTTTATAGGTTGTGTGGGAAGAGATAATTTTATTATTGATTTCGATAAGAGTGTTTTGAGTAGATGTAAGTATTTGTGTACAGGAATATTTGTATATAAAGATTTTATATCTAAAGTTGCCATATATGTGTTTTTTATGTATTAAATTTTCTTTTTAACTTTAATAATAACTTTAATAAGATCTCCACGGTGGTTTTGTGAAGAACTAATTTTATTAATTAGTGGACTTTAAATTTTAGTCCCATTTGGTTTATGTGTGTCGTCACCTATTCCTGATATTAATAAAAACACCTAATGTATTTTTAAATCATTTTACGGCAAGCAAAACGATAATGACACTACGACGCAATGGGTTAATTTAAGTGAAAGAGAATAAGAAACTTTCAGGAGAACGAACAGAAAACAAATGATAAATCTCTCTACCCCCCTGATCAACAGATAGGGAAGCAGTGTGAACCGAGTGACAGGTGACTTAAATTTTGTTGTAGTTTTTGGAAAGGCTTTATACTAGCTTTATCTAATATGCGCGCACGCGCGCACGTGCACGTGTGTGTGTGTGTGTGTGTGTGTGTGTGCGTGTGTGTGCAAAGAGAGAGAACGTAAGATCAAATTATATATATATATATATATATATATATATATATATATATATATATATATATATGGAGAAAGAATGATCTAACTATTTATATATATATATATATATATATATATATATATATATATATATATATATATATATATATATATATATATACGGAATGAAATCCAATAACCAACAATCAATATTCTTTAAAGAGTGCTCAATACAGAGTAGAGCAGATATAATTATTTATTTGAATATTACAACATAAATATGTTATAAAATCACGACAACGAAAAATTTGACATTTCAATGGGTTCTCTGGATTCTGCTGAAGCTTCTGATCTTGTTGGATTATTTCTTTTGTATAATTTAAGTGCATTTGATTGCCTAGATTCTGATAGTGTAGGATTATATAGGGACGACGGGTTATTAGTAGTTAGGAATTCCACTAAAATTAAAGTAGATCGTATTAGAAAAATGATACATAAGGTATTTAAGGATCTAGGTCTCAGAGTAATAGTTTCCACTAATGTTAAACGAGTAGACTTCCTAGACGTCACCCTAGACCTCACTAGCAACACATACCAACCATATGTAAAAGTTAATTCCAATCAAATATACGTTCATCCAAATTCTAACCACCCCCCTGCAATCATCAAACACATACCCTATTCTATTGAATGTAGGATCAGTAACAACTCTTCAAACAGTGATATTTTTAATAAGCATAGTGACCTTTACAATTCCGCACTTAAAAATAGTGGATATAAAAATATTAATATTAAATATAAAAGCCCTATAAATAGCAACAATAATGGTAGAAAGAGATCTAGAAAAATAATATGGTATACTCCCCCTTTTAACATTATGGTTAAAACCAAATTGGGGCACCTGTTTCTAAACCTCATTAAAAAACATTTCCCCAAATCTGGAACCAACTCACTCAGTAAAATATTTAACTCTAATACTCTTAAGTTAAGCTATAGTTGTGCTGATAACCTAGAAAAAATAATTAAAAAACATAACAATAGTATATTCAGCAAGTATATAAATTCGGAGAGCCTGACATCCCACAAGGTTGCACATAGCAACATTAAGCAAAATGACACAAATAATAAATCATGTAACTGCAGGAATCCCAATAATTGTCCACTAAATAATAACTGTTTAACTAGCTCTGTAGTTTATCTCAGTACTATATCAACACTAGAAAATCCAAATATAAAGAAATTCTACATAGGTTGCACCATGAGACCATTCAAGGAACGCTGGCGGGGTCACCTGCAATCTTTTAATAATAGTAACTATAAATATATGACTTCATTATCCAAATACTTTTGGAGTCTAAAAGAGAAAAATAAAACACCTAAGGTTAAATGGAAATTAATTAGAAAGGCCCGGACATGTAACTCACTATATGCCCCGTGTTACTTATGCCTTAACGAGAAACTTGAAATAATTAGATTTAAAAATAAGACTGATCTTTTAAATCAAAGATATGAACTAACAGTTAACTGTAAGCATCGTCTTAAATTTAACTTAGTATAGAAATCATATACTTTCTATGATAATGATAAATGAAACTTAATAAACTATTACCTTTTTAGCATGATAGTCGCCTTATCGATATGAATGTGTACTGGGTACTTACAAAGTATCATACGTGTCTGTATTTAGATGTATATATGTGTATGTTATGTAGAGTTATTTCTACTGTAGGATATGTATATGTGTATATAGGGATATATATATGATTTTTTTTTTTTTTTTTTTTTTTATGAAGGTATATCGTTGCGTATATTGGCTTCTATCATAGGTTAACCTGTTTATGTGTATGAGTAAGGGAGTAAATTCTGGTAAGTGTCTACCACTAAATGTGTGAGTATATGTATGGGTATATGGGGATATTTATGTGTACTTGTGTGAGTGTAGATATATGTATGCCTATTGCATATGTATGTATATGTATGTGTGAGTGTGCATATATGTATGTATATGTAGTATGTATGTTTCTATGTGTATGTATAGGTTTATATATGCATATATATGTGTATATATATGTATGTTTAAATATGTATATGTTTATGTATATGTGTTTGTATATGGGTGTATATTTATATGTATGTGTGGGTGATTATATGGTTGAGCTCGACTGTCTCTGTATTGTTTATCTGGATGTGTCGATATGGGTATTTATATAGGATTAGATATTTATATATATATGTTGGTGTGTCATTGTATGTGTATTTGTATGTAGGCTTTAGTGTCTTGGAGTGTATCATAGATACAAACTAAAATCTACTTTTGTTGATAAAGTACCTTTAATTGCTTACAGACCGTTGTTCTTTTCTTAAATTATGATTAACTTTTAATATATTTTATCATAATGTTGTTGGAATATTATTAGAATATAAGTTGGTCTATGTATGCTTATTTCTTTTTCCTTTTTTATGCATGTGTCTATATGTTTATGTATATATGTATATGTGTTTGTATATGTATGTGTGTGTGCGTATATGTATGTGTGTGTATGTATATGTGTATGTGTGTTTATATATGTATGTATGTATATATATATATATATATATATATATATATATATATATATATATATGTATGTATATGTATATATGCGTATATATATTTGTGAATATGTATGTATGTATGTATATGTATGTTTGTAGATATATATGTGTATATATCTATGTGTAGTTGCGTATGTATGTGTGTATATATATGTACTAGCGGATGTGTATATGCATTTTTATACTCTTGTCGTTTTAATTTACGTTTGTTTAATTTTTCATGTATACACTTGTATTTGTAAATGTCTATATATATATTTAGTGTATATACATATATGCATGCGTGCTTATGTATGTACATCTAGATGTGTATGTATGTATGTGTGTGCTTGTATATGGTTGCATCTTTATATGTATTTCTTCACTTGCCTTATTTACTTTTCTGCGTCGACGTATGGGTCAATATATTTATATGTGCTTATCTATGTGTATGTTTATGTACGTGGGTCTGTGTATGCGTACCTATTATCCTTATATGTGTCTATGCGGGTGCATGTATTAATTTATATGCGGATGTGCGAGTGTTCAATTATATGTGGAGGTGGTTATTTACTTTTGTCTGTAAATGTGTCGAAAACTATATGTTTTCAAAAATGTATATATGTATATATATGTGTATGTGTGTGTATATGTATATATATATATATGTATATATATATATATATATATATATATATATATATATTTATATATGGTTATTTGTTTAAATTTTTCAAGTTTAAATTCGTTTAATAACATATTAAGCCACGAATAGCTTCGAAATTTGACCGTCTGGATCATATTGAATGTAGATGTGTGTGCCTGTGTGTATCGATGTGTGTGTGTAGGTGTAGTGCATTTGCCTATGTGTGGTTTGCTTTTTTGTATGTGTGTGTATATATCTAGATGCGTCCGAGCGTTTGGCATGCCGTTGTTCGAGTGATTTCACGTGAGAGGCGACTAACATGCTGAAATGTAACGAAAAATGTATACATCTATGTCTGGGACTCTAAATACAACTTTCAACTTAATTTCAATGAAAATATAAATTAAATAGCATATATATCTTTTATTTTTATTTTTAGATTTTTTTTTTTTTTTTTTTTTTTTTTTTTTCTCCTTAGTAATTCTACAATTTAAAACTTAATAGAGATCTGATTTAGATTTCTAAATAGGTAATTTTAATTTTTTACTTTTAATTTTAATTTCAAATTTTATAAATCTTTTAATATCTAGATAGCCTTGCTTAGTTGTCAAATTTTTCGAATCATCCTATACTTGTTTTTTGATTGGCCACTCTGGCTTACGTAACAGCGTTTACTCTTAGCTAAGGATCGTTGATTAATTTGAAACTTTTAAAACCATTTATTCTATATTCTATATTATCACTTGACAAGACACAAGAAGTGTTGAAACAAAATGGCTACTTTTGTCGTGATTTTATAACATATTTATGTTGTAATATTCAAATAAATAATTATATATATATATATATATATATATATATATATATATATATATATATATATATATATATATAGCATAATGAGAAGCCACGTATACTTTCTTGATATGTATATTATATGGAGAAAACAACTGAAAAGTTGCAAATTAAAAAAAATTGAATGTTTTTTTTGTGAAAGTATTTATTTGTATTTTTATATATATATATATATTTGATATTTCAGATCTGCCCTGCTCTTTCATCAGAAATAACTGTATTCAGAAGTTTGTTTACAAGTAGCTTTCCGTCGCGAGACGCAGACGTCACGTGATGTGGAATGCAACTGTGTTTGAATATTTCTAACGTAAATCTAACGATAATAATATTTTAGATGTTATTTAAAAAGGTATTTTTAACTATATCTAAAAAAAATTTTTTTAACTATTGAAATATTTATACAGATTTAAAATTCCCAAGTCTTTGTTTAACCCTAGTTTATATGTGTTTAATTTTAAAATCCAGTACTTTTCTTTTTTTTCTGCGTGTGTATGTGGAACTGAAATCGGAATCTATCAATAAACATTTACAGTTGTCTAATGAGTGTCTTGATTGATTAAAGTGTTCAGCTATGGGGGAATAAGGATTGTTTTGACGTATGGTTAGTTTATTATTGTTGAAGCGAAATCTAAAATTATTTCCAGATTCACCAATATATCAACCATTTGGACATATTATATATATATATAATATATATATATATATATATATATATATATATATATATATATATATATATATGAGGAAAAATATGGAAAAACAAAAAATCCGAATAGATGCAAGCATCGGATGTAATATGTTGGTTGCTGGTGTTATTTAATAAACTGCGAATAGTTCTAGTAGGTAATATAGCAACCAACATATTACATCCGATGCTTGCATCTATTCGGATTTTTTGTTTTTCCATATTTTTCCTCATACTGTCGGATTTATATCCACATACTTGCTTACATATATATATATATATATATATATATATATATATATATATATATATATATATATATATATATATATATATATATATATATATATATAATGTACATGCATAAATAGATTTAAAGTCAGACAACACAATAATTGTTAACCATATACAAACTTAGTAGAAAATGTCAATGGTAAAACATGTATTGGCATGTATGCACAGCACATATTATCTTGGGTTTACACTGTGACGAAGTGAGTTGCATATTTTCCATCGTTTTAAAAAACTGAATGTTAATTTTCAAAACAGGTATATATCCTTCAGACGTCATTCTATCTTTTTCACCATTTACCTTTGTGTTGTACAGAACTAATCTTAATAAATATTTTTATACCATAATCAGTTTTGTCTTTTTTTGTTTCTCATTTTCAATCCTTGCAATATTTACTCGTTCAAATTTTTGTTTTATTTTCCAAAGCACCTCTTCATTGCTTTTGTATAAATTTTTATTTCCCTTTCTTTCTTTCATGATAATAATCATTCTCTCCAAATTTTGCTAATTCATGCTCACGATATTTTGTAGATTTCTATATCATTTGAATATCTTCCTTTTTTCTTTCTTCCTTCCTTCGTTCCTGCCATCCTTTTTTCTTTCTTTTCTAACATTCTCTTTCATCTTCTCTAAGTATTCTATTACTAATATCTGTCTATATTGTTGAGATGAAGTATTTTAATTATTTACCCTACATTGTACATTATTTGAACTGTTGTTCTCATCATTGTTACCATGTTCACAACGTTTCGGCCATTGTACGCTCCGGTCTTCTTCAGTTGATTGGAATTTTGAACTGAACACTTTATTTCGTCCACCAGAGCAGATTATTCTAGTTCCACGTGTCATGCCTATTCCGGATATCTCAGTTATCTCTCTTTAACTTTAGAGCGTTGCGTTAAAGGGAGATAACCGAGAGATCCGGAAGAGGCATTGAACCTAGAACTAGCATAATCTAACTCGTTGGAAGAAATAAACAGTTCAGTTCAAAATCCCAACCAACTGAAGAAGGCTGGAGCGTACAACGGGCGAAACGTCGTGAATATGGCAACAAAGATGAGGACAACAGTCCGAATAATGTAAATAGTTTTACTAAATTTAAATACTGAGCACCCAACCACTCTCTTTCTCTCTCCATCTTTTATCCTTCTTCCTCTCTCTTTCTCTGTCTCATTGATTTCTTGATAATTCTCTTATTCTACTTCTTCTCTCCTTCTCTCTTTCTCTGTCTGTCTGTCTGTCTCTATCTGTCTCTCTCTGTCTCTCCCTCTCTCTTTCTCTCTCTAGATTTTAATACGGACAACATTTTTGCTCTCTTTGTCGACTTTATACTTCTTTTTTGTTTCAGTCTCTCTTTCTGTCATTATTATTGCAAGATTGTAATATTCAACTCAGAACTCATCTATCTTACCCTTTTGTCATCTATTTCTCTCTTTCTCTCCACTGTCTTTCATTCGCTGGTTCCATTTGTTTATGAGAAGTTTATAACATTATAAGCACCGATTCTCTCCCTTTGTTGTTTTCACAATTCTTTTCCTTCCTCTCTTTCTCTCTTTCTCTCTCTCTGTCTCTCTCTATCATCTCTCACTCTATTTTTTTTTTACTGCATACTTCCCGTGAAGTACACTCATAGCAATAAACACACACACTCAAATACGTATGCACTCACGCGTACATACGAAATCACTAGTTTCCCATTAATTACGCTAATTTCAACATTGATGCCCTGCACAAAGATGAAATCATTGTAGGCTAATCAACCGATTCTCTATTGCGTTACTTGTCTGGCTAGTGGTGCGTATTTTTAGCGCTCTGCAGCTCACATGACACCGGTGAAAACGTTAATCGGGTCCTTATCTTCTGACACAGTTACAGAACAAACACTTGCCTTCCAGCTTGGTTGGGTTGTGGTTGTTACAGTTTTTAAAAATACACTTTAAAATATAATAAGGGAAAATCTGCCATTAATGACGATATTTAAGGGTTAAATATTTCCATACCTCGTAATTGTGTAACACTTATGCGTATCACCCATGTTGGAATAAATAAATAAATATAAAAAAGAAGAAATTTTCAATTATTCCTTCGAACTTGTATTATCGTTTATGCTGTTTTTTTAACACAACATTACAATCAGTGTACTTTGCACGCTTCATAACTGTCCAAATATCTGATACGAACATTTTTTTTATCGTTGACTTTTGAACTAGCACTTTATTTTTTGTTACTTTTGTAGCAAATTTTTACCCACTTTACTCTCAAGCATTTAATTTTTGTTTACTATTATTTCTGTTATTATTAAACAATTCTTTCCAATTAATATTATATTCACTTGATTTCGTAGTACTAGTTACATGTACTAACTTTAAGATACTATGTCTTGCTTAGATTTTACCTCCTTTAAGGCATAATATCATCATTACAACTGAACACGTACTACTTAAAGTAATTATTATAATGATTTTCTAAACGCTGCTTAGATGTAGCACAAATCGAAAGTATGGAGCACCCAGTGAGGATCGAACTCACTACTCAGTCGTAATTGTTCTAGCCAGACAAGCTTGCTAAACATTACACCACGCCGATGCTCAAGTAGTTATTGTTATAATACGATTACTGAGAGTTCTCGATTACTGAAGGTTCTTAAAATCAGAAAATACTCTCGTTTATTTAAGATGATGGAATTTCATGCCACATATAAATATAATTCAACATAGTATGGTTTATGATGTTATCATATTAAAGGATTGGCCATTATCGAACTCATAATGTAAAGGTAATTTGTAATAGTAAAAATAGTCACTTCCAAGCAGGAATTATTCAGCATTCATTGAACGAACATTTAGTGTTACTGGAAGTTGAAATTTTTTAAGTCTTTATTTTTTCTTATATTAAAACAATTTTTTCAGGAAATCAAATTTATCAAGTACACTAAATATTATACCTTTTTCTTATATTGACACGAGTTTACTTTCAATATTTTTACTATTTATTTATTGGTATTGTAGACAGCTAGCATCGCTATTATATCATTATTTTCTCTTATAGTTACATGAACTGACTATTTTTATTCTTGCTGCTGTGGAAATCTTTTTAAGTGATGTTGTTTTATTATTGAGACAAAACAAAAACCAGAGTTCGTTAGAAGAGTTTATATAATAAGCGAGTTTACATAAAAGAACTGAAATCTAGTTTTGAATATGACAAAAGGTTTTTCGACATCCTTTCTCAAGAACATTAAAACAGTTATTCAAAGCAAGAGCAGATATACAAATATTAGCAATGCAAAGTAACATCTTGCAAGGACCATTCTGTAATATATATTTGTTTTGATAATTCATCTGTCTTAAAACAATGAATTTGATTTGGTTTATGTAAGGCGTATGAAAAATTTCCTTTGAGATTTTTTTACATTGTCTCATTTTCCAGTGTTTAATTTGGACAGCGTGTAGCAAAATATGATTATTAGGAATGAAAATGAGTGAGAAAGGTTCATTGTTTTACCCCTAAGAAAGAAAATGTCAAACAAAAATTTTAACAAAGATATTTGAATAGCACCAAGTGAGAAAATCTCTTTATTTGCGAGACCAGCTTGCTGGCAATTTGATGACGATAATATATATATATATATATATATATATATATATATATATATATATATATATATATATATATATATATATATATATATATATAATCACACATACACGCATAAATACTCATTTGCATGTATCTATACGCAGTTAGATGGAAAATTATTCGGCCTCTAGAGTATTGTTTTTTATTGATTATTCATAATTTTATGTGCTGACATTTATCTACACTTTAATAGGAGAACTGATAAGAAAGATTATTATTATTATTATTATTATTATTATTATTATTATTATTATTATTATTATTATTATTATTATCATCATTTCCTTTTGATTTTAGTTGTATACACATTTCCTTCCGTGTCCTAACCAGAGACCTAATGTCAGAAATAGCATCATGACATTTTCCACTGAACAACTTTTTAAAAAAGTTAAGTAAGAAAATTTAAAAAAGCAAAAAGAAAATACACACACACATATTTTACATAGAACAAAACCCTTCATAATGTGTGGGCTGTACACGAGAGAAAATCTTTTGTATTTCTTTAAGGCATGGGCTACCTGGAATCACTTCAGTTAGTCTACTGGATCTTTTCCGATTAGTCTAAGGGTTTCAACGACAACAGACATTTTTGAGATTTCGATTTCAAGGTCTTTGTATTTTGATAGCCTCTTGAAGATCTTCAAAAATATATTTGCAGTCTGCAGGGACCTCCATATCAATAAGGAGCCACTTTTTTGTTTGCGGTCTCTAATATCAATGTCTGGGTGGTTAGCTTCGATTGTTCTCTCTGTGTGTATTGTGTAGTCCCATAAAATCATTACAGGTCCTATCTCCGTAACCGGGTTTGGGTGGTGTTCATATCAATTTCTTTCAGTTTCCTTCCCGTAGAAATTGCAGACTTTCTAGTACAGATATTGGTCAAATCTGTCATGCCGAGTTTTATATTTAGTGGGTGCCAGTACCTGATACAAGATGACCAATGTATATTTATCACAGAATCTGCATTCTGGACTAACACAATTTTTAGTATGCATGCTTGATAATTTCTAGTTAACAAGCATTGTTCCTGTACAGCAAGAATAAAATCTTCGGTTTCAGCTTTTAACCCTACACTACATAGCCACTGATGGGTACGGGCTTTGTCTATATCAGCTTTTTGGTACGGTTTATCTTATCTTTCTGTATCAGGGTGGTTGCAATTGTATTTGGAGCCCTCGGTTGATTGGAAAATATTCCACTAGACTCATTGTTGCTATTCCTAGTGAACCATGCCTTAAAGAAATACAATTAATTGTACTCACAAGCACAGCCCACACCTTAAAAAGGACTTTGTCTATGTAAAATATTTGTGATCTTAAGAGTTTGTTTTTGTTTTTGTTTTTGTTTTTTTTTTCTCCTAAAAAAATGCTGTGGAAAATGTCACGATGTTATTGCTGACCTTAAGTCTCTGGTTGGGACACGCAAAGAAATGTGTATACAACTGAAATCAAAGTGAATACATAGATATGGATTTCGGGTTAGATAAATATGCAAAATAACATTCAAGAAAAGGAGAACATAAATACTCTCAGTAGATCTAGATTTTATCACAAAGGTTAGGGAACTGGAACAAGAAGAAACTTATAAATACCTATAAGTCAGCGAAGAAAATAGAATACAGCATGGCCAAATGAAGCAAAAATTAAGGAAAGAATACTACAGGCATTCACAAAACAGAATATCAGCCATAATCACTTTAGCAATCATTGTAGTGCAATACAGTTTCAACATCCTTAATTAGACCATAGATGACATTAAGCGAATAGTTGTCCAAATGTGAAAAGAGTTTTACTTTTTGTGCCCAGATCCGAACTTGATTGTCTGTATGTGCCCAGATGCGAAGGTGCCACAGGATTAGTTCAATTAGAACTGCCTTACAAAATCACAGCAATCGGTCTTCAAAAATACCTGGAATCTACAGAAGACTGGATGACGATATGTCTGAAAGAACATGATAGAAATAAGAATCTTTATTCAGTAATAAATGAAGCCAACAAATTTAAAAGGGAATTTCAAGTGGATTAAGAAGTGCATTATACAACTATTGCAGCGGCAAAAACCTAAAAAGAAAGCAAAAGCAATGTGCCAAATGTAGAAACGATGGCAAGATAAGCCCCTTCATGGTTAATACTCTGCCAGTACCAAACAAGTTTATGAAGACAACCCTCGTACCCATCAGTAGTTATGTAGTACAGGGTTACAAGCTGAAACCGAAGGTTTTATTTTTGCTGCACAGGAAAAATGCTTACTAACTAGAAATTACCCAGCACGCTTGATAAAGTGTGCCAATATCTGCACTGGTAAATCTGCAACTTTTACGGGAAGGAAATTGCAAGAAATTGGTATGAACATCACATAGACCCATTTACAGAGATAGAACCTGCAACCATTTTATGGGAATTTACAATAAACACAGAGAGAACAATCAAAGCTAATAGCCTCGACATCTTGATCAAAGACCACAAAAACAGAATGTACTTTCTTATTAAAATGGTAGTTCCTGTAAATTGTTATATATTTTTTTAAGATCTTAAACAAAACTATCAAAATACAATGATCTTGAAGTGAAATCTAAAACATGTGGTAGATGTGGACATGAATAATTGCAGTTGCAGCTCCCCCTCTGTTTGATTGGAAAAGGTTTCGATATAGTCACTGAAGGGGTTCCTGGTAACCCATACTTTAAATAAGTAAAAAAAATTTACGGACAATAACACATTATGAAGAGCTTTATCTATGGAAAATATGTGTGATCTTAGTTTTTTTTTTGTGTTTTCTTTTTGTTTTTACAAAAATGATCAGTGGAAAATGTCATTTCTGACGTTAGGTCTCTGGTTGGAACCCGGAAGGAAATGTGTATACAACAAAATCAAAGGAAGAAGAAGAAGAAGAAGAAGAAGAAGAAGAAGAAGAAGAAGAAGAAGAAGAAGAAATAATAATAACAACAACAACAACACAACAACAACAATAATAAGAAGAAGAAGAAGAAGAAAAAAAAAATTTCGAACTGTTTACTCCGACATAATTTAATTTCGAACTGTTTACTCCGACATCCAGCAAAAAAAAAATCCCCTTGGCGGTCAAGGTTAAAACGCAAATCTCTAACAATTTTAACGAATACGAATGAAATTTCATACCGGATCGGTCGTCTCCCGGGTCAACAAGGGCCGCGTCTCTCAGAGAGGAACCAGTCTGAGGACGAAAAATCTGTTACTGGAACAAACTCCTCCACGAACGAAGAGACACTAGGTCACCAAAACCGGATTATTGCCAACCTTGCACCAAGTGACTCAATACCAAATCGACTAATAAAAAGAAAACGAACTAAATGGACCCGAGAAGAGTATCGACAAGTCATGACCTCTTTCTTCACTGCTCTCGAAACCCCAGCAAAGAACACCACCAATCAAACATACCAAATATGGAGAAGTATGGTGGGAAATGATATAAGACCTAACCTCAATCCAAACATGCTTTCTAATGTCCGTAGGGACATTATGCGAAACAACAGACTTTCAAAGACAGAAATAGATAGGATAAAATTAGATATAAGACAAAATACTATGATCCATCACTCAAAATGTAATGAGATGAATGTAGATATAAGTAGTGTGACAGAGGATGAGGTAAAAACTAAAACAAATGAAATACGAAATAACCTACCAGGAAATAAAATCAAAGAGTCTATCTTAAACACAACCTGCAGTTCTCCAGACAATGTTTCTGAAGATGACTCCAGGTACATTATGTTAGAATTCCTTGAAAACCACAAAGCGGAAATCACCGAAGCGAAAAACCACGTAATCCAAGTACTCAGCAAAGTAACTTTCATACAGTTGTCAGAAAGAGACCAGCTACCCAAAATCCATATGACGAATTCCAACAAGCATATTGTGAAAATATTCAACGCTGCTCTGGAAACACTGTTAACAGATAAACCACCGGGAAACATCACAGAAGTTAACAACGTAATATACGCAACAGCTTTAGCAGCGACTCTGAAGCTTGGGATCAAGACAATAAATAAAGTTAACAGACGTAGAGAACCAGCTTGGAAAGCAAAATTGTTACGAGAAATAAAACAAATCAGATGTGAGCTTTCTATATTAGATGAGCTCACCAGAAACCCTAATATTTCCACGCGCAAGTGCAAAAAGATCAAGAGGAAACACAAAATTAAATCACTACTTGACATTCCACCAACCACGGAAATGCTGAAGCAGAAACTTCAGCTAAAAGCACAGAGAACAAGGCGATACGAAAAACGTTGTAGGTTCTATCGCCAAAATAAAATATTCCAAACGGACCTTAAGAAATTTTACAGGGAAATTGGAAAAAAACCTATACATGTCGAAAGGCCACCATCGATTGATACTGTACAGACATTTTGGGAAAATATTTGGAGCAGCCCGAAGGAATATAACCCAAAAGCTGAATGGATCCGGCGTGAAGAAGAACGAATGTTGGATACACCTCTGCAAGAATGGGAAAATATATCCACAGATGATGTTAGACAAGCTCTAACGAAATCGCAAAAATGGAAATCCCCAGGAAATGACAAGGTTCCCAATTTCTGGCTTTATCATCTCTCGTCTATCCACAAAATACTTGCGGAAACATTATCAACGCTTGTAAATAATCCCAATAAAATCCCGGAATGGATTACTGAAGGTATTACATACCTCATACCAAAAACAAATGAAACAGATGACCCGAAAAATTATCGACCGATAACATGTCTCTCCACAACGTATAAGTTGATCACGTCTGTCATGACGAACCGTGCTTACTCCTTTTTAGAAACAAACAGCATTCTTCCACTGGAACAGAAGGGATGCAGGAGGGGTTCATATGGCTGCAAAGACCAATTACTAATAAATAAAATGATTCTGGAAAATTGCAGGAGCAGACGTAGAAATCTCAGTGCAGCGTGGATTGATTATCGTAAAGTTTTTGACAGTGTTCCACATTCTTGGATCCTTAAGACTTTGGAAATGTACAAAGTCTCCCCTGTGGTATTAAATTTCCTTAAGCACAGCATGGGAATGTGGAACACCAAACTATACCTGAGTCACACCAGGGGCATTGCCATATCCAACTGACTAAATATCCGACGTGGAATCTTTGAAGGAGACTCTTTGTCTCCACTTCTGTTTTGTTTGTCCTTACTCCCTCTTACGCATGAACTGAACAACAGTAGCTATGGCTACAAAATAAATAACAACATATTAAATCACCTACTATACATGGATGATCTCAAACTCTTTGCCAAAGACGACAATGAGTTGAAGGGCCTACTTAATATTGTAAAATACTTTAGTGACGACATATGCATGAGCTTCGGATTAGATAAATGTGCTAAAGTAACATTTAAGAAAGGTAGAATTTTAGAAGCACCCTTAATAGATTTAGATTTTGCCACGAAGATTAGAGAATTGGAGCATGGTGAAGCTTATAAGTACATAGGAATTAGTGAGGGAGATGGCATACAACACTCCCAAATGAAAGAGAAGGTAAGAAAGGAGTACTACAGGCGTGTACGCCTGGTACTAAATACCGAGCTAAACTCAAAAAACCGAATATCAGCTATAAACACCTTAGCTGTTCCTGTGGTGCAATACAGCTTTAATGTACTTAACTGGACCATAGCTGAAATTAAGCGAATGGACGCCAAAACGAGAAAGCTCCTCACTTGCTACCGCATGCATCATCCCAAAGCTGATATTGATCGCCTGTATGTGCCCAGATCCGAAGGAGGCAGAGGACTAGTTCAACTAGAACTATCCTACAAAAGTACAACAATTGGCCTCCAAAGATACTTGGAAAATGCAGAAGACTGGATGATGGTATGTGTCAAGGAACATGAAAGTAGTAAGTGTCTCTACTCTGTAGTAAAGGAAGCCGAAAAATTAAAAAAGAGCTTCAAATGGGCACAGAAATTCAAATACATCACTGTACACCGGCTGAAGCTGCAAAAAACTTTTTTTAAAATGCAAAGAGAAATGCGACTGACCAGATAAAGAAACAATGGCAAAATAAACCGCTCCATGGCCAATACTCTGCCCGTACCAAACAAGCAGACGTAGACAAAAACCGCACCCATCAGTGGCTACGTAGTGCAGGGTTGAAAGGTGAAACTGAGGGTTTTATAATTGCTGCACAAGACCAATGCTTGTTAACTAGGAATTATCAAGCACATATACTAAAATACTGTGTTAGCCCAAGATGCAGATTCTGTTACAAATATCCAGAAACCATTGATCATCTTATATCAGGTTGCTCGATATTGGCATCCACTGAATATAAAAACAGGCATGACAGAGTGGGCCAATATCTGCACTGGAAAATTTGCAACTCCTATGGGAAGGAAACTGGAAGAAATTGGTACGAACACCACCCTGACCCGGTTACGGAGATAGGACCTGTTACAATTCTATGGGACTACACAATATACACTGACAGAACAATCAAAGCCAACCGCCCAGACATTGTTATTAAAGACCACAAACAAAATAAGTGCCTCCTTATTGATATGGCAGTCCCTGCAGACTGCAATGTGTCTTTGAAGATATTCGAAAAACTGTCAAAATACAAGGACCTTGAAATCGAAATCTCAAAAATGTGGCACATGGGAACATCAACAATTCCTGTTGTAGTTGGAGCCCTTGGACTGGTTGGAAAAGATTCCAGTAGGCTGATTGAAGGGATCCCTGGAAGTCCATGCCTCAAAGAGATACAAAAAATTGTTCTAACAAGTACAGCCCACACTTTACGAAGGGCTTTATCTATGTAATTATTATTTTTTTTTTTTTTTTTGCAGTGGAAAGTGTCATGATGCCATTTCTAACCTTAGGTCCCTGGGCGGGACCCGGAAAGAAATGTGTAAACACCAGATATCAAAGGAAATAATAATAATAATAATAATAATAATAATAATAATAATAATAATAATAATAATAATAATAATAATAAAAGGTCCCTGGAAAGAAATGTGTAAACGCCAGATATCAAAGGAAATAAAAACAATAATAATAATAATATCTTTGAAGATATTCGAAAAGCTGTCAAAATACAAGGACCTTGAAACAGAAATCTCAAAAATGTGGCACATGGGAACATCAACAATCCCTGTTGTAGTTGGAGCCCTAGGATTGTTTGGAAATATTCCAGTAGACTAATTGAAGGGATCCCTGGAAGTCCATCCCTCAAAGAGATACAAAAAATTAACCTGACAAGTACACAGCCCACACTTTACGAAGAGCTTTATCTATGTAATATATTTTTTTTATTTTACAGTGGAAAGTGTCATGATACCATTTCTAACCTTAGGTCCCTGGGCGGGACCCGGAAAGAAATATGTAAACGGCAGATATCAAAGGAAATAAATAATAATAATAATAATAATAATAATAATAATAATAATAATAATAATAATAATAATAATAATAATAATAATAATAATAATAATAATAACAACAATAATAATAATAATAAAAATCTGAGAATAAAGAAAATTAAAAAAAACTAAATCTGAAACAATCATTTTAAATTGACGATTTCAAAAGTTAAGGAAACATGAAATACATTATTATAATAATGATTACCATAAATTAATATTTTTTTCTTTTTGTTTTAAGATTCGATTGAATCTCAGGTTTTGACGCTTCTGATTCAACACTTGTCATCTTAACTACTTTTTCATGCGTTTTTACTTATTTAATCATTCGCTCAGTTATGAAATACAGAATACAAATTTTATTTTTGTCTTTCTATTTATATAAGTTATTTTGTATTATTTTCACTAATGAGTTAAAACATATGGACATTTATGAACAATGCAGAACTAACAAGTAAACTCGGAAAATGTATGAAAATAGGTATTACATAGCGCTGATCAACGAGAAACTATGTAAACTACCAAAATCTATGGGCAATTATATACCAGCGAATAAGTAAATAAAGTTTTGTGGGGAATTGATATTCAAATAAAACCAATCCAGTCTAAGACCAGCTCTCGTTATCACAAAAAAAGAAGTCATGGAAGTCGGTATCCATGTATCGCATAGAGTGAGATTAAAATAAATTGAAAAGTGTTAGTTCAGCTAAAAGCAGTAGAATCCTAATAGGAAGGATGCAGTATTAAACAGATATACTGTTACGGAAGAATACCACAGAGAGTGTTGAAGTATTGAGGAAACTTTATATCACTTAATCTTCAGTTTTAGTTAACAGACGCTTCTAATATGAAAACCTAATGAGTACTAAGTGATAATACTTAATATTGAATAGAGTGATGGTGGGTTGAGGCCTGTTGTCACTTAATATCCAGTGAAAACCCGATACAATGTGTGTTTTAATTCAATAACGGTTTCACAATAATAAAGAATATGAATTATAATATCGAGGAGAATGCTGTAGTGTTGAGGAGTCTTGGCGTTACTTGATCTTCAATAAAAACCACTATTTATTAGTTGCGTGAGAACACATAGAATTCAAACTCATCATGATTACTAAGGGAATTTGGAAGAGAGTGGAAAACTAAAAAGATATCTTAGCAGAGAACACAACAACTGCTTCACAATAACGAATATTATCTATAATATTAATGAGAATGCTGTAGTGTTGAGGAGACTTAATGTCACTTAATCTCCAATAAAACCTATTAGATATTAGTTGTGTAAGAATTCACTGAATACAAAATCATAATGATTGCTAAGGGAAATCGAAAGAGAGTGGAAAACAGAATAAATATTCCTTCCTTACCAGAGAACAAGAAGAAATTGGTAAATACGAATATGACGGTTGTTTCGTTAAACATCTGAGTACTCGACATAGTTTTAAAGACTTTTGCAAAATTATACAAACAATTGAACATCTAAGAAGAAAAGAATCCATTTAGACGATAACCTTACTGAAATCGGCCAACCTACTGGGGATGAAAACACGGTGGATACATAATAGCAATGAATGACACACCAAGCACCAGTATCATTGTACCTTATTATAAAGTAAAATGATGTATTGACGAATTCAATACATCATTTTACTTTCATAATATAATTAATATACGCAAGGTTGCACACTTCAAAATTGTTAATGCAATGAGAAAAGAAAGAAGAAAACTGATCACTATAAAAAGTAGTGATGACACTGCAAGACAAGAATGGAATAAATGCATACACCAAAATCAAAAAGAATAAATATAATGACAATCAAAATGATGCCAAAGAATAGAAAACAAATCAGAAATCAAAGAAATAGTCAGCAAAATTAAAGACACAAAGTAGAAAGGAAACCAAGGAAAAGTAATAATCTTAAGTTGTTTAGACTTTCTATAGTAAAGTATCATTATTATTAGTTTTCAATAGATTCATTTTTTCCATTCTTTTTATTGTAGCATTATTAAGTTCGTCATCCGTTGTTAATTTACTACTAAAGAATTTTAAGTTGTTTAGAGATTTTAACATCATGAGTGTGAATGAAATCATGAAGGATTTTTTCACTAGTCTCTTGTGTCTTTTTAGTTTGTAATGATTTAAATTGTTTAGATATTCTAACATGGTGTGTTTTCTTATTCTACTTATTTTATTATACGTAGTTTTCAATAGTTTCATTCTTATTACAACACTTTTAGTTTATCTATTCTTTTTGTTTATGTTAAAATCACCACTTTCTTCAAGATGACATATTTACATTATTGTATATATTCTATTATTTTTTTCACGGGTTTCATCATTTTCTTGCTTTTTATTACATTTTAAACACATTTATTACATTTTAAACACAGATCTATACTTCTTAGAAATAATTAATAAATTCTTAAGCTGTTTATGATATTTTTACAAATTATCATTAAGACTAATATTTAGTCATTAGTGAACACTGTCTTAGTCTATAAATTGGTGGAACATTAAATATGATTGTGAAGCAAAAACAAACTTGCAAATTAAAAAAAATAAAATCTTTTGGGTGGTTTTAAAATTTTATACAGATTATTGCACAAGTTAGAAACCAATTTCTTGTAATTGACATAGAAATGAAATTCTGTGAAATAATGTTTCTGTTTTTTCAGTAAATCGAAGAAATAAACATCTGGATCTTACATGATAGATACAAAAGTATGGTTATTCTTCGTTACCATAACCATAGAAACACTGTGAAAGATCTTCAAATTCCTTTAAAATATCTAAGAATGACAAAGTTTTCGAAAGTAAGTTGATTTTTTAGACCACGGTATTGATAAAATCGATTGACACTTAAGAGTATGCATAGTATTATTTGTGATTACAAAACTTGTTTTGTGTTTTCTATTATTCTCTAAATTACTTTGCAGTCTAGACAGTGCTTGTTATAGTATTAATAACACTGAAACCGGCCTGTAGCTTACTAGGTCGATCAAGATTAGAAGAAAAACAAGAACACGTGACACAGTTGTAACGGATAAATTCTTGATGGCAACCGAATGCGAAACTCTATGTGCTTCATAAAATTTTTACAGCTCGTTTTCATAAAGAGGCGGGAGAACGTGTCTCGTTTTTAATATGTTCCTAGAAGTGGTATAAATTGCAATTTAGGCCCTGTTTATTACTGCTGGGAATATATCGTAAATCACATCATAATTTTCCACACTGTAAGTGGCTTTAATACATAAATCTTGAACGAATTAAGTCAGATACGACATATCAGAAAGCAGCACGAAAATTTCAAATCTGAAGATAACCGACTCGTGTAGGCAGAAAGTGGTTTAGCATTAGGACTAGTAATAATAAATTCTTGTTTATATCATGATGCTATTAAAGATAACGCCTAAAAGCTTCATATCACTTGAGTTTTTATCAAGCCCCTTCGTTTGACAGAATGTATTCGCCCCCTAAGTATTTAACTTATTATAGGCTTCATAAAGTTTAAAGTGTTCTCTTCTCCTCTATTTTTTTTTACTTTCGCATAAGCCGAAATATCAATAATTTTTCTGGATTATATTGCTTTACATGTTTTTTGCTTTTATTAATATGGCATAAAAATCTCTGAAGTGAGAAATATTCATTTTTATTCATATTTACTTAATCTTAATTTCAGTTGCACTTTGCTGTAAGTTCCATGCCGTCATTCTATGATCGTTTGTAAAAGCGTAAAATTGAAATAAAAATAGTCGTTGATAGACATGAATATCCACTATCTCAAGATTTTACCTTTTGTGGCAGCGGCTTTACCGATTATGCTAAACAAATTAACCGATATCTGTCATTCAAATCTAATCAGATACAGTTGCTTGTTTCTTTCGAACGCTTGATTCACCATAATCATTTGTTTGAATATATTATTTGTAATAAATATTGTTTGAACCAATATTGGTCAGAATAAAATATCGAACTCGATCCTGTACTATACAATGAGAGAAACAGGAACAATGTTAAAAATTAAAATTCTTATTAACTGGATTAAAAGAATTGCAGAATTCGTCCTACGGAATAGAGGGATAGAAGCAAAAATGGCTAGAAAACAAAGATTAAATGTTTTCATGAAAGTGTGGTCAGATTAAATTAATTCTAGATAAATATAAAAATATATCCAAATATTGATTTGCTGTCAGGATATTTGTAAGAGTTATTTTCAAAGATAATATTAGAAGGATAAGAGCAATAAACTTGGAAATATTAACAATATCAAGTATATTTGATTGTTAATCACTATGGATTAGCTACAAGTCTTTACATTTGCTGTCATACTTTATTTATAATTTATAGTATTATATCAAACACTTACGTTTGGTATAAAAGGAATTCATTTCATTTGCTTCATTTTCGAATTATTAACGTAAATTCTATTAATTGTTTCCAAAAAATGAAATTTTCTCTACAGAAAATATGAGAAGGTACAAAAGTTAAAAAGTTACACATGTTAGGTTTCTTAAATTCATACGGAAACTATTTTTCTAGTTTCATAATTCGACCTATGATTGTTATGATCTGATATAGTTTCTGGAAGTTCACGTATTCTTTATGCAGAATCTTCCTTCAAATATTCCTCAATTTCGTCAGCTTTCAAGTTCTGAGATATTTCAGAGCATTATTTGTCTTTGAGAGTGCTATACTGTTCGTATAAACTAGTAATTCTGATTACATGGATTAAAAAGACAAAAATAGCGATTACTGTAGTTAGTGCGGTAATATGCGTGACATACTTTGCGATTCTCTTGCGACTCCTGTTCCTATGAGCTGACGTTCCTCTCATAGTGAATGAAAGAGTCTACGTTCAACAATTTAGTGGAGTAAAGGTCAGTTGTCTTTTTGCACAATACCTCCCTTTTTAAGATACGCATTCTCTTTTGAGTACGTATTTCTAGTTTTAGAGTTCACTGACAAACATCCCTTGGATTTCTTTTTATTTTACTAACACGATGTGTTTGAGTAGTTATAACTGGAGTTGACAAGACAAAAGTAGAGAACTTCCATAGTCTCTTTGTTGAGCTTTTATTTCCTTACCCTATCTTGGTTTAAATCGGTTTAAATACCTTTTATGTCTTCAATTTTGACCATAAATTATGCAGTGAGTTTTACTATTTCACCCCCTTTCCTTTCCTGCCTTGTAAATCCTGAAGAAAACCTTATCTCCAGCTTTGAAAGTTTTAGTTAATTTCGACCTATGCCAAATTTTATTTTTCTTCCAGGTAATAATTTGTCAAATACTGATTTAATTTTCCTGGCAAATATTAGTTTCGCTGATTAGGGGTCAGTCTACAAATTTTAAAAAATTGTTGGAGCATTACTTCTTCCGTCTCCTTCCCGTTTGCTTTCTTTAGCGCCCTTTGGAACGTCTCAACAAAACGTATCAACCCTGACCATTTGATTTTGGTTGGTATGGCGGCGTTATTATATGTTCAAGTGCATAGTACTTGCAAAATTTTTGTAAGTCACGCGAAGTAAATAGTGTACCATTAAAAGATACTATATTATCTGAAACAGCAAACCTTGAAGACAGTTCATGAAGAAAGTTTACAGTTAGAGTTGAAGTAGGTCTTTTACACTTAAATATTTCAGACCATTTGGAAGAACTGTCAATGACAATCAATTAATATGCACCATTCAAAGATTCCGCGTAATCAATATGCAACATAATCCAAGGTTTGTCAGCATTAAACCAGGGTTGATAATTTACTGGTGATAATTTTTCTGCTAGAAGAGAACTTCTCATGACTTAACCAAATTTTAAATATCCTGGTTCATTTTAGGTTAATATACATAACATCATGAAGGATTTCATTTTTGGCATTCCAGAATATCCAATATAAAACTGCTTAAATTTTTTTTTTGAAAAGGAAGCAGGAATTGCTATTCTTTCAGCGTACATCTGTATTTTATCACACATGAAAAAACACTATTTTCAGTAACACCTGGTTTATTTTCTTCTTTCTTCCCATCTCACTTTTACGTCATTCATCATTTTTAAAATGTAGCCATCCTTCTTGAATTGTATTTCAACTTCGTTCATAGTCATGGGTAGTTCTCATATATATTTTCAGAAATTAAAGACGCAAAACCGTCTCCTGAAAAGGTTCCTTAAAATTTGGAAATAATCTGAACAAACCATCTGCATGTCCCAATTTATTAGATGTTAAATACTCATAAAATTATAGTTTAGTACATCCGTGCCCCAACGTTGCCATCTGTTGGAAATACAGGTCGAAATAACTTTTTGAAACAAAAATATTCAATAATAGTAGATCTACTTGCAGAATAAATTTTCTATCGTGTATAATTTAGTGACATTTTTTCACTGCTAAAATAAAAACTTTCGCTTCCTTTTCGATTTAACTATAATTGTTTCAGCTTCTATTAGCATTCTCGATGCATGGGAACTTGTTTTTATTTTAACATCCTTGAATTTATGCCAATTAACTGATTCCATAATCGTTAGCATCTGATGCTACAATAAATTCTAAATCAGGATTGAAAGCCTTAACGATAATTCAAATGTTAATATGTTCTTTATGTCTTCAAAGATATTTGACATTTATATAACCAATTCGACACCGCACCTTTTTGCAATAATTTATTTAAAGGTGCTTTTAATCGATGCGTGTTTGTCGCATATAGATTATAATAACTTCTTAGCCCTTGTAAAGTAGCAACGTTTGTCGGGGCAGGTATATTTTTTAAAGTACCTTTTTGCTTTTTATGCGTATGTCGTCCAAATATGCAAAGGCAAAATCTAAACCAGCTAGCACCGTATCTATTATTGCTGGAAAATGCCCCGAACGGTAGCCTATTAAAACTGTGTGTTAATTGTTAAAAGTCGTCTGGATATGGTAACGGATATTTGTGATGTAGTAGACACTCATTTAACCCTGTACAAAAGCTGAGCATACACGAATGGTATTACTTCTCTTTTTTACATACTCTGTTTGAACTGCCCATTCAGAATAATCTGTGCGCGAAATAAATCCTAGAGTTTCTATGTCAAGTTCTTTGTTAATGTCTCCCACAACTGCAAAAGGCACACCGTGTTTAGGTTTAAAAATAGGAATTACATTCTGCAAGACCATCGGACAACACTGTAGGAAAATTCATTTTTTAACTTCTTTTAAAATCTTTCACTCACCATACTTGTTTTAGCGGTGGAATAAGTCACTTTTTCACGGAACGAATTTACGGGCAGGCACCCTAAATCGACCAGTTCCATCAGTCCGTGCCCAATAAGTTTACCAGATCGGATGTGATAGCAATATTCAAAGCATGAACGAATGGTAGACTTGTAAATATGTAAGATAGATTCTGGAGAGAAAAATTGTCTAGCACGACACAGGTAATTGATTCAATATAATATTTCCACTCCATATCATTGGAAACTATTAGCTCGAGAAGGCACAACGATTCACTCCCCCGGAGGTTAGAATCTGCCATGCTGATGAAATGATTAAAAGGGTCTCTCAGATGATTGATAGAGAACAATTTTGTTTCGAAAGCTTAAAAATTAACAAGCCATTCTATACCCCGGTTAACAGCAGATTGTATGTCATTCTTGAGATCAGCTGCCAACTTGACCTTATCGAACTGATTAAGACAGAAGTAAATAAATAGTCTCTATCATCAGCATAGATAGAGAACTGAAAACTAATGCCATTGATGAAAATTAGGAACAATGTAGGTCCAAGGATAGAGACCTGGGTGGACGCCTGCTTTGCTGCAGAATAACACAGAAGAGTCGCTGTTCATACAACTTTCATTTCGCGATTTGATATAAAAGATTAAGTTCAAACATTCATTTAGAAATGCCATAACTTGCAAACAAAAAACATCATGCCAAACCCTATCAAATGACTTTGATATATCCAAAGCAACGGCCCGAGCTTCATTCTTGTCTAAAGTTTGATAGACTCTTTCAGGAATAATCATTAATACAACAGCAGTTGACCTAGAGAAGTGAAATCCATATTGCTATCTGAAAGAAGACTCTGCGTTGTGAGATGCATGATCAATTCAAAGTTGAACAGGTTATCTAATACTTCGCCAAATATAGGTAGAAGCTAATAAGCCGATAGTTGTAATGCTTAGACGGTTAAGACTGGAATTACAAAAGAGGATATTCAACAGACTAGAAAGAGAGAAACATCCAGACATCTATTGTAGAGTTTGAAGAGAACAGGAGCTAGTTCAGGAACACAATTCTTAAGGACTATTGCAGGAATGCCATCAGGTTCAAATGCTTTGCGATGATCTAGTGTAGAGATGATAGCAGAAACCACGAAGGGAGTTATATACATAGCTCACAACAGGGACTCAGTCCTAAGGTGGAAGTCAGGAAAAGATACCCAAAAGGAGTCAAGAGTAGAATTCGAAAAGAATTTACGAGCCAAACATTTTGCTTTATTCGCTGATATTAACACTTCAAACTGGGTAAAGGAAGAAGGGGTGGAATACTTACTCTTATTTAACACACTATTACAGAGCCGCCTGTAGTCAGGATAGCCAAAGTTGTTACAAAAGTTGTTAATATTCTATTAACAAACAAATACTTAGCCCCTTTGAGGACACATTTACAATTATTAAATACAAAATGGTGTTTGTTGTGGTCGGAACTGTCACAATAGTATAATCTGAATAAGTGATTCCTCTAGCAGGTGAACAAGCTAGTGTGAGCCATATAAAAGATATTGCTTTCACTTGGTATTTCTGAAAAGGTACAAAAGCTTCAATACCTGCTTTAAACCTAAAAGAAACCTCTGTGGTACGATACTCAATAGGAAGGTTAAGAATATAAAGCCAATGGACCTCTCGAATAAAGTCACGAAACGAGCCCAAACAGTATACTGGTAACTGTGAATATGAGTTTCCTGCGAAACAGACGACTGAAAAAGAGATATCAACAGATACTACGGCGTGATCCTAATTGCCAAGATGACCGAGATGCAATGCTCGACAAGAGCAAGGAGAGGAGGTAAAGAACAAGTCAAGTAAGGGAGCGTATTGATCAGATTTACTAGGGAAAGGAGTAGGCAAATCCACTATACTTATATATGGCGGAAGAACATTGTTCATTTTACAAGTGCAAATACATGTCAAAGAATTGTTTCGAACCTGAAATATTTTTTTAACTATCCTCTGTTCGTTTCAATTTTAAATATTCTTTCATACAAAACTAGAAGTCAAAAGCAGGAAGAATACAGGAAATGCCTCTATATTTTGACATGTATTTCTTTATTTACCTTGAATTATTTATTAACATAGTACCTGAAAAAATGATGGGATTATTTACGTACGAGTCGTGGTTTCTACTTACGATCAGTTTAGTAAATGTGCGATCTACCTGAAATCATTTTGTTGCACCTCATCCAAGATTAGTGCAATATCTACCTAACTTAGTACTTTTCAAGTTAATTTTATCATGCATTTCAAGTAACTGAACGTTAACGTAGTGAATATGTCATTGGCTGGCTTGCCTCCAAATGGACGTTTTAATTTGACAGAATCCGCTAGTTAATCTTATGTGTTCGCTTTTAATGTTCCAGAATTTATGGACAAAGAAATATTTTAATTATTTCATATGATCCCTTTTATTAATTATTCTCGCCGAGAACAAAGAAATTTGAAGAAATTATACTTAATATTAAATCCCCGGATGAAAAACAAACAAAAGATTTGAGACAAGACCTCAAGATTTTTTGGTAAATCATCAGCCGTTGTAACACTGTGACATACTCGCTAGTGCTTGAGAAAATCTTTTAACTTAAACAAAGGCGGCTTTGTTCACGTATATAATTTCTCGGCTTCCTCTGTGGAAGCTTACAGTTGGCATTTGCAGGCATCGGCTTTAAATTCCAACATTAAATTATCCAAAGTTCATGACCTTTAATGTTACGGACTGATAAGTTCTCGAAAAGAGTCTATAAAATTGTTGGAAAGGTGTGAATTATAATGACCTTTGCTATTGCGCGCAGATAAATTGGTCTATATTATAAAGTAAATTTGTGATAAATGTACAGTCAATAAGAATAGCTTAGAAGAAAAATGACTCTCTCGAACTTGGCTATAATAATAATAATAATAATAATAATAATAATAATTTTAGAAATTCTTTTATATACGTGCCAATTGATAGATGCCACAGACAAAGCTGACAAATATACCACTCAAAATAACTGAAAAACTAAGCAAATACAAAGATTTTTAGATTGACGGAATATGGCATCTGAAAATGATTACACTACCCGTAGTCACTGGAGTACTGGGAATGATGCCGAAAAATGCAAACAAATAAGTAGTCCAAATTGTTCGCAGTCCCAGTACAAGTTAATTACAACAACCAAACTCATGGTTCATACATCTTACGCTAATTTCTCTCCATGTAAGTAAAGGTAATTTTAAAATATACTAAAATTTCATGAATTGTCTTTGAAACTGAACAAATTTTGAACAAAAAAATTAACTGACCCGTTAACACTCACCTCTGAAGAAACAAAAACAAAAATAATAATAATAATAAATACCCTATCTGACGTTTTTTTGTACTCGTACAAGTCAATAATAAGAAAACAAGTATGATAGAGAAATTAGCTGTTCCAGTAGATCAAAGATTTAATATAAATTAAAGGGGAGAGCTGGAGAAAGGAAGCTGAGGACGTTGTTGATTACAATTGAAACAGTCACTGGAAATAAACTGGAAATTAGAGAAAGAGAAAACATCCAGACGTCATCATTCCCTGAATAGCATATTGTCATGGCTACATAAGAGAAACTTAAAGAGAAAAATTAAGTTGCTATTAATAGCGTCACAATACATTGTTTATAGACTAAAATACAAAAAGAACAAAATACATAAAACACATAAATCCAGTAAGCGTAGACTGTGTAGAAATAAATGTGAAATTCAATCACGTAATAAGCAAATTAGCCACGGATACAAGTATAGTCATGATTGGGAAGGAAAGGTGATCTACTGGGAATTATGCAAAAGAATGTGTGTTGACTAAACAGGCTGTGAAGATCAGTGAAAATTCAGCATACAAATGTTTCTATGATTTTCAGATTCAATTTAATCATCTGTTTCAGACCAAACGTAGTAGTAAATAAAATGAAAGAACATGTCAGATGATTTCTTTGCACACTACAGAGTGAATATAAAGTAAAGTGAAAAAACTACATAAATATCTAAACCTTGCCAGAGAGCCGAGAAGGTTGTGGGCACTCTCTAATCGTACTAATCGTCAACGGCTCACTGGGAATTCTGTTGAAGAGCCAAGAAAAACTCCAGAGTAACAAGAAATCAAGTAGGAGCATTGAGATCATGCCGGTGATAACGCTACTAAATCAGCTGGAATATTAAGTTGGACAGTGGAATATTGATTAGATTGTTACCTATTACTCGCGGTATTAATACAAAAGCCCAAAATATTAATGTCGCTATTTAAATAAAATCAAAAAAACATTTTCTAAAGAATTATCATCTCCAAAAAGAAATTCTTACAAGTTAAAAATATTTTCTGGCTTTAACCCCTTCGCCGCCAATTATTTTGTTAAAAACTTTTCATTTTCAGATGAATATTTTTTTTATTTTCAATATAGTAACTAAGTAACTGAGGTACCTTGTAGTGCCCGAGCGATGGTTAACACCTCTACCAGACATATGAGTTGACAATTAGACCGTTTCAAGCTCAGAAGGGGATAAAAAGAATCAAGATCGACGTATCCAAATCGACATCTGTGGCTGGTTTTTTGAACGTTATATTTTGAATGTCTGAAATAAAAAAATTTCGGTAAAAACGTATATACATGTCTAGGGCGGTTAAAGGGTTAAATAACCTGCAAACATTTTATCAATCAGTATTGCCAGTCGCATTTGTTACATTCACTTACGCGCAAATATCATTGGAAGAGATATGAATCCATATCCTCCTACCCCACCAATTGGTTAAATATTAAAAATTGCATGTAGAAACTGTTTGTCATTCAGAAAAAAAGAAATATTCGTATAAACCGAAACATGTTTTGGCTATCTATAACCCACAAATGGTTGCTAGGCCATAAATATAAGTCAATCAATGAATTATAATTATTGTGTACCCATACCCATAGTAAGTGAAGACATAACCTGGAAATCAAATGACAGTAAATCTCCTATACTTCCGACAAAAAAATCTTCTCAGGATTACTTATAACTATATATAAATTTTTCACTCCGTTAATTTCATATCTTGCGCTGGGGTTAAGTGACTGAAAATTTCCTCAGGACTTTCCTCAGTATTCGACTTTTTCTATATTGCCGTTTTTTGGAGATTTTTTTTTTATCAGCTTTTCATTTCTTCCAGCGTTTCGCAACGCTTTCTGAAATCGTTATCGGTGCACCAGCAACGATTTTAATAACTGTTACTTTCGTGTTATATAGTTTCTTTCTTTCTTTACTTATTTAGCTTTTCATTTTTAATTTTAAAATTAATCTGCTGGAATAGCGAAACCCATAAAACATTTTTAACTTATTCAAGATAGTTAAATCCAGTCTTTTCTTCTGGATTGTATGATCCATTTCAATATCAAAGTCGCAAATCTCAAATAATGATTAGCATTTTCTTTATTCTTTAAGACAGAGCTTGCTTTGTAGATATACTATTGGTCTGCATAGCGGAATCATCAGTCGTTTACATTGTTCTCAGTGAATCACCTTTCCTGCCCAGTCATAAATATTGTTTGTACCCTTTCTGAGCTGATTTGCATTCATTCATTATTTGACTCCGCATTTTCCCGTTTTTATCCATCTTACTATTATATAATAGTTTCTTATGGGGCTATTCTTCATTATAATTAGCAGTGATATATTTTATCTTTTTACATTTTTCCCTGTAGAATTATGTCCTTGTAATTTATCTTAATTGATATCTTTCGCAAAGTTTCTGTCTATCTATCTATTCCTATCTACATTGTTGTATGTTGTTATAATGCTTTTAAAGTCTCAGTCTTTTCTTCACAATAAATCTTTTGCACAATTCCCATTTGATGATATAGCCTTCTCTCTCAGTCCTACTTTATTTCCCTTATGATCTACTTTTACGAATTCCCTTTTAAAGTGTTTTGCCGTATCACCATTTTCTATACAAAAGCAACATTTGTTTACATGCTCAAAAATAAATCCTTTACAGAGTTGCTATCGTGTCACTTGGCCTACTCTATCGGTCTACTTTCATATCCCCTTTGATCCACGTTTTTGCATTCAGTTATAAAATGCTTTAAAGTTTCATCCTTTTCTCCACAAAAGTGACATTTGTTTACATGTTCAGACATAAATTATTTGCTCAATTCCCATTGTATCACTTGGCCTACTCCGTCAGACCTGCTTTTATATTCCTTTTGAGCAACCTTTACCTACTCATTTCTAAAGTGCTTTAAAGTCGCTTCGTTACTCAACCTAGTCTTTAATGTTTGTTTTCTTTTGAGCCACGTTATTGCATTCACTTATAGTGTTTCTAACAGTTTTATCTTTTTTCTCAACAAAATGTTTAATCAGCTGTTTTTGTTTGTTTTTGATTGTTGTTCATTTGACATGTTTTCTATTTTCTTTTTATCTTAGTTCTGATATATTTATTTAGTGACGCCGATAATATAAACACTAGCAATTTCTGTTGGTTTTCATAGGCGCTCAGTAGACAAACTATTCAAAACTACTACAGTCTCTCAGTATCCGAAGTTATTGTGATATGCATTTTGACACAAATAGAATATGGTGGCTTTCCATATGGGCATAAAAGCTACTCTTTTATTGCTTCAGATGGAGAAATCGTGTTCATTTATGCAACTCACTAGTGTTTTACTCTTTTTATATTGATACGTTGCCGTTCATTACAGGATTTATTGAGAACGATTAGATTAAGTCAAATATTCGGCCAACATTCCAAACCTTGTCGAACGCTTTCGAGATATCTAAAGCCACAGCAGTTCCTACCTAAAACCTGATAGACAAATTCAGTAATAAGCGTTAACACATCTGCAGTTGACCTAGAGAAATGAAACGTATATTGTTTATATTTTTAAAAAAAGAAAAAAAAGGTCGCGTCAATGTTTAACCAATTCAGAATTGATATGAGCATCCAGTACTTTTCTAAAAAGAGGTAAAATCTAATAGGATGATAATTCAAGGGATCAGAAAGTTCACCAGACCTCTTACAGACAGGACCTACAAAAGATGATATCCAACAAGCTGGAAAGCAAGAAACAGCAAAGCATTTGTTGTAGAGTTTGAAGAGAATACGAGCCAGTTCAAGGACACATTTTCATAGCACAATTGCAGAAATACCGTCAAGTTTGCAGGCCTTGTGAGGGATCTAGTTTCCTCTGTAATATTTTATACTTACAAACAACTTTCACACTTGTATTATTTTGTGGTTTTCACCTGGTTTCCAACGAGAGCAAGTGTCCTCAGTTGCCCAGTACTCTTCTCGGTATTTTTTATTATTAGTTGTATTCACTTGTACTCATTCAGTTTCACACCAACAGAAATTTATGACTTATACTAGATATCATTTAACAGGTCCTATCCATAGTCTTTCATTCTGCTCGGTATTCACGTTAATATTAGCAATGCTAAAGGTGGTATTCTATTATTATTACTATGTAATGTGCATTAATTATCTTTCTACCCGAGCTGCAACTCTTTGCTTTCAATGTATTTAAAGTGATAACAAGTATTCTGAATATACCGCTACTCTTCAAAGTATTCCTTATTAATATTTGTACTTAGTGAATTCTCAAAAGCAATAACCAATGGTTTTCAATGCGGATCAAATACCCCAGCACTCACTTCAATATTGTTACAGGTTTTATTAATGCTGTAATTCAGAAAGGATGTTATTCTTATTTGTATTCGTTAAATTTTTACACGATTAGTCACTTGTATATTTCAATGAAGATTTAGGAATAGCAAGTCTCCATCCTATTTCTTAGTTTCTTTAGATTTTCATAATGGTATTGTCATAGCGAAAGATGCCTTCTAAATACATTTTCATAATGTAAACGTTATAGCAAAAGATGCCTTCCAAAAGCTAAAGGAAGTATTAAGAAACAGGAAAATTTCGTTAGAGTATCGAACTGTTCGTTGGCAAGGTAAATATTATATAGCTTTTTCATTATTTTTCGTTTGACTATTTCTTTGTTTATTATGATCACATACAGTCTTCTGATTTCGATTGATTAATCACTCTATTTCTAAAATATTGCAGAATTTTACTTTTTCTGTTTGTTTTTATTTAATTATTTCTGATTTGTATACATACAATTCCTTGTATGTAGTCAAACCAAAGTATTTTGAACAATTCCTAGTCAGTCACATTTCCTATTTTATCATCTACTTCATTTTTTTTTACTATTTCTGAGCCAATTCGCAATGTTCACACTTTATCTGATTATATAACTGTTATGGGTCCTTACCTATAACTACAGAATGAACTCTTCCTAACACTATGTATACTACGCCTCTCAAGAGAGAGGGACAGGTCGAATCGAGTCGAGCCGATAGTAGTTCACTCCAAACCAGAATGACAGTCATACTAACACCTTCCACGTCTTGTATTATTATTCCGTGTAATATATCTTCGTTATTTCTACTCTTGTGTTCGTGTTGTTCTTCCTTGGTCCTAACCTGGACCATAACAGTGGCGACGAGGATATTGAAGAAACGAATTCTACGCGGAGAATAAAAAAACTTTTTGCTATCAGTCGTCCATAACATAGGAACGGAGGTATTAAAAAAAAAAGTTCTACGCGAAGATAAAAAAAAAATTTTTTTGGACACTAACCTTAACATTGTCGAAGACACGAATTTTACCTGTCAGCCAGAACAGAATCGAATTCTACGCAGGAAAATTTTTTCGTACTAATGTTCCAGAACAACAGGCGACAAAGACCTGAAGTCTACACTCAGAAAAAGGAAAAAATCATTACACAAAATTACGGTGTAAACATGAAAGAATTTAAGGCAACCATATTGGAATTAATGAAAATGCAATTCGAGCAGCAACAAAAAATGAGGAAAGACAGACTGGGCTCGAAGAAAAACAATTAGAAATTCAACAGAAAAACGAAGAGAAGCAACTCGAACTACAAAAAATACTACTACGGGCAGTAACAAATAAAGGACAACATTCTGGAAATGGAGCGGCATTCTCGCAAATGCTATATGGAGCTCTATCAAAGACTTCACTTATGCACCGGACGAAGACAAAACCTTCGCGGCTTACTTCAGAAGATATGAAGATTCATATGAGTTTGATTGCGGGAATTGGTCAGACGCAAAAAAAGTACGTCTACTATTGAGGAAACTAGGGCCAAGCGAATACACTAAATTCGTAGACTACATCCTGTTACTACCAGCCGAACAAAATTACTCGCAAATCGAAAAAGAAGCGCTGGGAATTATTTTTGCGGTTACGAGATTCCACAGATATACTTACGGTAGATTTTTCACCTTACAGACGGACCACAAGCCGTTATTGACAATATTTGGATCAAAGAAAGGTCTACCTGTCTACACTGCTTATAGATTGCTAAGATGGGATACGATTTTATTAAACTATAACTTTAAATTGGAGTATCTTCCATCAAACAAAATCGGGCATGCAGATGGTCTTTCGAGACTAATACCAAAGAAAACGAAGCCATTAGAAGATTCCGTAATTGAAGCTCTACGATATGAGGAAGTTATTAGAACATCATTATGTAGTACAATTCGAGACCTCCCCGTCACATTACAGGAAATAAGAAACGAAGCAGTGAATGACGAATTTATAAAGGAAACGAAAACAAAACTTGTAGGAAAAGATAAACATATATCAGACAGTTTTTCGTTATGTGATAATGTTCTGCTATATAATGAAAGAGTAGTAACCCCGAAAACGCTACAAAGGTGAATCCTCAAGGATTTTCACATGGGCCACCCAGGAAAGAACAGGATGAAATCCTTAATGTGAAGTTATGTGTACTGGCCAAACATGGATCAAGATATTATACATATGGTGGACAAATGCAAGGGCTGTTCCTTAGCAGCCAAGGCACCTCCGATCACTCATGAGCCATGGCCTAAGACAGATCGATCGTGGTCGAGAATCCATGTAGATTTCGTAGGTCCATGAGAGGGTTTCTACTATTTCATTGTTACAGTAAATGGCCAGAAGTATTTCGTTGTAGAAAACCTACTTCTGGGGCTACAATAAATTGCCTTCACGAGCTGTTTGCTCGTTTCGGAGTGGTTGATTTTTAGTCACCGATAATGAGACACAATTTATATCAAGAATTTTGTGAAACTTTTCAGGTGAAACACATCAAATCCCCGCCATATCACCCAAGATCAAACGGGCAAGCGGAGAGGTTTGTAGATACATTAAAAAGAGCACTATGGAAAGCTTATGACGTACCAACAGAAAATGCTTTACAACAGTTCTTGCGAGAGTATAGAATTACACCGAACAGTACTACACCATCGGCATTATCGCCAGCGGCAGTAATGTTCACTCGAAAAATTAGATCGGTATTAGACAAATTACTGCCAAAACAGACAAAGCAATCACCACCGTCGTTTGTACCAAAAAGAAAATTTAACCCAGAAAGTTTTTTTTAAATGTTCAAAAACAACATATCTTATTGGGAGCTAGGTACAATAGAGAAACGAATCGGGAACGTGATTTACATAATTCAGTGTCCGACGTTCTCGCATAAAAGGCACTTAAATCAGATCAGAAAGAGGATTCTAACGGTCTATCTCAGGAAGAGGAGGAAGTAATAGACACAATATTTGACACATTCAATATGCAAAGGCCTCAAGCAATTTCAGAACCGCGGAAATCAAGCAGAAAAAGGAAATTTACAGAGCCTTTGATGATTAATCCGAAGAGGAAAAAATATTAAAGACCCCTGCGTGGTAAAAGCTTGGGAGGGGGTTGTTATGAGTCCTTACCTATAACTACAGAATGGACTCTTCCTAACACTATGTATACTACGCCTCTCAAGGGAGAGGGACAGGTCGAATCGAGTCGAGCCGATAGTAGTTCACTCCAAACCAGACTGACAGTCATACTAACACCGTCTACATCTTGTATTATTATTCCGTGTAATATATGTTCGTTATTTCTACTCTTGTGTTCGTGTTGTTCTTCCTTGGTTCTAACCTGGACCATAACAATAACTGACAGTATTTTTATTATTGTTTGTGCACAGAGGAGATGTTGCACAAAATTTTAGGGAATGATGATGAAAAACATTTAATCTCATACCTAATTTTTGTTCGTTCCTCTTAAGTTTCACCCCGGTCTTTTGAACCTCCCTGATCTTTTAAACAGTAGTAGAGGTTTATACCTTGTTTACTGTTTAATATTGGAAGGTTCCTTCTAAATTTTACTTCAAGTCTATATCTCCAACGTCTCCGTCTACTCTCTGGAATTTATACTATTATTGCGTTTTCACTTGCTTTTAAAGTCTTTTCCTTCTCTTTCACTCTCAGTAGCCACAAACGTAATAACCTCATTCACCTGTAAAAAAGATAAAAAATAATGGAAGCTCTAATAATAAAAAAGAAAAAGCCAACACTTAACAATATTAACTACGATCACGTCTACAATTTGCTAACCGTATTCGGAAATTAAAATATTTCTATAACACTAAAAACATACACACAACGCACACATTCAATTAAACTGCAAAATATAATCATCCTTGATAATGTCTAAAAGTATAGCCGAAAGCGCTCGGAATTATAGAACATTTGTACAATTTCTACACATTCTGTGTCCCAAAAAGAAAACACTTGTTCGAACACAAGAAAAAATAAATAAAAAAGCTTAATCGTAGTACCTTTTTTAATGAAACATGCATAAATCAAGGATTGCTGCATAAATACGCAATTAAACACACGCACACACACATATATATATATATGTGTGTGTGTGTGTATATATATATATATATATATATATATATATATATATATATATATATATATATATATATATATATATATATATATACCTAATAACCAGGATATATATTGTTAAATGCATAAATATGTATTCGATAAGTGCTTTAATTCAGGCAGACAAGTACTCTTAATTTATTCTCCAAGTGCATGTGTCATTTATACAGTTCCACAATGTTTTCCGCCCACACAGGAAATAGCACGATTGAATTGCAAGGATCTTCATCTTTGTTCGTCAAGGTCACGGTGTGTCTCAATGATTCTCTTCTCCCTCTCAAAGAGTTAAGTTCCTGCAGATAATATCTCTCGCAAGCGGTTGTGAATCTGACGGTCTGCTTCATGATCCCGAAGTGGCGGTTGTCTGTAAGAGAAAAATATCGCAAATCTACAGCTGTTGTAGTCATCAGAAAAGACAGAATTCACTCTAAACGCAAAAGGCGGATCATGGCTGGAGTCTCAGAACAATAGAACTCAGAAATTATGTCATGCCAGGGTACCCCAGAGGCTCCGTACTGCTCAGAAAATTTGGAAATATTACCCTAGAGTGTTTTTTCTTCTTCTTCTCCCTTCCCTTCTATGATTTCTCATTCTCTCTTTCTGTAAACATGTATATACATGTGTATATACATGTGCGCGAGTGTTTGTGTGTGTTTCGCTCTGTATGCGTGCGCGCACGAGCGTGTGACGCGGCGGTGAAACTTCTCGACCCGACCCACTTCTCCAAATCATCAGTATCCTGATATTTTATCACTGAAAAACTAATTCTGGGAAATGGGTCGGACTGAGAATATTTTTATCACCCCTTTGCATATATATATATATATATATATATATATATATATATATATATATATATATATATATATATATATATATATATATAACGTACATACATATATATGTATGTATACATAGGTTCGGTATCAAAGTTCGTAGCGTATATAAGCGAATTTCGAAAACACTATTAAGATATTTGTTTATAGTTCTATTTAACTATATGCCATTTTTCCTTATCTTTTGTCATGTTTTAACCAACTTCATGATTCCATCCACCTAGAACTTGGCAGTTTTCTCAGTGATTCCTATAGAATTTTAATTCTGATTAGCAAAATATTCTACTAACCAGAATAAATGATAATCCAAAATTCCAAGGTCAGCTGAGTACGGCAGGTGCCCTAGGATATCCCCAACAAGCTTTCAGGCCTGCAAAAAAGACCTGTGATTTGGAGTTGTCCTGATTGAAGACGACAACATTCAGATTATCAATTTGGAATAATTTTAAATATAAATGAGACAAATTGAAAATCTTTGAAAATTAAAATTACATAATGGTTCAACTGATGTTATAAATTGTTTTTTTTATTCGAGTCTTCCTAATAAAAAACCCGTCTAGAGTTAGGTTTTTCAATGATGAAAAGAATAGATTAATATAGACAAAACATGTTTTATGTTATAAAGGAATTTAATGACAAATTCAGGAACTTGTTATTTCACAAAATCCATTGCACGTTTTTTAGAAAGGTTTGAATTCAGAATTTTCTTTCTCCCAGATTGGTTGCCATCAGAGTTCATAGAGCCCAATTGATCCGGAGCTGAGGGAAAAAGAAACTTATTCATGCCATTCTCAATAGAGCGAAGTGAACGCAATAGATTAGATGATAACTTGAAGTCGGTTCGCCGAATTAATTTCCACTAGGATAACAGTCATTTTACCCGCATATCGCCGAACGTTAAACTGTAACGTGTGTTAATATTGTAAGAGCTTAAATTTGGGTATCGGAGACAATTCGGACATTCAATGTTTTTGAGCGTGCATAAAATAGTTTTCAATTGAACAACATCTTTGAAAGACTAAAACAGTGTACGGTTTTATTTATGTCCCTTCATTAAAATAGAGGACAAATTAGGATAAATATTTCCCCAATTTTTATAAATTCATATACAGTTAATATAAAGACTAACTGTAAATTGCCTTTGTAGATTTCAGATATTCAGTATTGATTGTATTACTTCTCATTCCAGTGTGGAAAAGAATCGCATGTAAATGTACTTAATCAATAGATAGATAGATAGATAGATAGATAGATAGATAGATAGATAGATAGATAGATAGATATCCATCCCACCACCTATACACTTCTCCTATTTTGAAAACAACGTACGTATATTTCAGAGTTCTCCGCTCGCTGTTATTAGATTTTACTTCATACTTGCTGCTTTAACAATGTGCAAATCACTACGTTTGGGCTAATAATATTGATTAAGATTCGACGTTTTTCTCGTTTCAGTACATACGACAATCTTCGAAGTACTCAGCTTGGTACATTGTTATTAGCTTTCTGGTTTATGTATAAAGCTTCTTGGGGTTGTTCATTGTCCAGTATAAACATGAAGTCACTGTTTTTCAAGAGACGCTGCCCCAGTTTTTATTACATTTTATTGAATTTCCTCCATTTAATTTTATATGTTGTATGTTTGAGGCATTTTTTTAATTCATTTCTTGAATGATCTTCTGCTTGCTTTATAGTATCACTTCTTGAAAGTTAGAAGTTACCTCGTCTTTATTTATTGACTTAATTTCCTCACATTAGTTTTTCTATTTCATTTGTATAGTGTAGGATATTAAGCTTACTACGCTAAGACTACTATCAATACTACTGACGTCATACTCCTATTGCTTTAACAGAGAGCTCAACATGTATTCATTAATTTTACTTACGTGCAAATACTCTTGGGAAAGGTATGAACCCATCTCTTCTCTTCCCAACAGGACAGACTGGGTCCTATAGCCTTGATTTGCAAACAGTCTACCCCAGAAAGAAAATCTTCTACATGGTCAGTCATGAATCGAAAAACACATGGCCAACCAAGCGTATATCGCGTATGCCACTTAAATAAGTGAATACTATCATAATGTACAATAATAAAATCTTAACTGCATTGTATTGGATGGTTTATTGCATTAAAGTTAATACTGGGGTTAGTATTAGTGTTATTGCTAGTGTTAGGTTTATGGTTAAGGTTTAAGGTTGCCTTTACATCCAGGATTAGTTTTAGGGTTAGATAATGAACTGCTGGACTACATCGCTAACCGCTACACCATGGAGAATAATATGAAAATAATTTTCAATAATAAATCTCACCTGCAATCTACTGTTTGGGTAACATTTAATGTTATGTTAATCCTGAGAGTTATGGTTTGGCTTCAGTATTAGGCTTAATTAATAAGCAATAGAGTACTAAGCATTGCACCATATAAAGTTACCCATTAATATAATGAAAATTTATAAGAATAAAGTCTTACCTCCATTTTATTGGTTAGAATTAAGTTTACCGTTAGATTTATAGTTAGGATTAGCGTTAGATTAAGTGAGTAGTGTTAGGTAATGAGGTCTCGTGATTAGCGCGCTAACGGTTATCAAATAGAGAGTTACCTGTTAATATAATAATTTACAATTATAAAATCTTAGCTGTATTCGTGCCGGAAAGAATTAAGCATCTATCTCAAGTATCTATTAAGTGACTCTCATAAAATATTTTATACAATAATTCAATATACGATGGCATTTCAAAAAGTATCGGGACTAGTAGCATAAAAGGAGAGCTACAACATATATCAATTCAGTATTTAATTTCCTCCGAAATAGTCACTTTCTGAAACCACACACTTTATCCAGAGTCGCTTTCATTGATGGAAGCATCATGGAACACCTTTTTTGAGGATAGCAAACAGCTGTTTCGTTTCATTCTCTTGGATTTCCTTGACGTCTTGAAATTATATTCATTTCAAGTGGGACTTGACTTTTGGAAATAGAAACAAAGGCGCAAGGTGTGAGATCTGGGGAATATGGTGGTTGTCGGATATGGGGAATACTGTGCATGGTCAAAAATCGCTGCACATATCATTCTCACTGATGGAACCTCTGTGTTGGGGTGAGACGACCACACACGACATACTTTCCTCCCAAGCATTTCTATATTTCTATAAACAACGGAAGTGAGTCATAACGTTATAACAGTGCTTATGCGCAAGGTCAATCTGTGCCAAGAGGTTTCACTCTGCGTACATTAGTTCCGTTACCATAGCAACAGTCTGAATACTTTTTTTTTATTAGACCTTGTATACTATTACCTATTCTATAATATAAGATAACGTGACTTTTCATATTAATCAGTCGCAAAACCTGTTTGCCTTATGTGTAATGTACTATTCCACCATTATGATAACATAGACGTCACTCGAAATGTCTCGTCTAACTAACACAAGGAAGTTAAATTTCTTTTTATCGTTTGTATCATGTTAACTTTCGTTGAATATATTTATTTTTAATGATTTAAAAAGTAGGATAAGGTATGGTCTCATGCGAATTGCTGAAATCTTTATGCAGTTAGAATTTCATTTTATTTAAATTCATGAGAATGTTTGTCTATTACCTATTTATTTAAAAATTAAAGAATTTCTACAGTAAATATAGAAAATATATGACGGAAAGCAATTTTTATTTCTTTAGACTCTTGAATACACAGGTCAGTAAATGTAAATTTATACATTTTAAAAAATAAGGATATCTACACAAACACGTGCATCTACTAATTATAAAATTTCAAGTAATAAAAGCTAAATATATGTCAATATGATATTTTGTCTCTTTTTCTCTCCATATGTCTGTTCCTTTATCACTTCCTTTTTTCCCTTTTTATTTTCTCAATATAACTTTCTATACTTCTGTCTTCTCCATTCTCTGCATTTCATGATCTTTGTTTCATTCATTTTTTCTGATATTTTATTGCTTACAATTTTCTGTTACTGTTAATTTCTTCCAGTAATTCAGTCTGTTTCTCTCTCTCTCCCTCATTTGTTTACCCGCACGAGGTTTTCGTCAAATGATACCCTTACGTTCTTAATTCGTCAACAGAATTAATGTTACCATCTTGAACCTATAAAGAAGTTCACTGCTTATGTTAAAGAAAACTCAATATAACGATTCATTAATAAACAGAATACTGTATAGTTTAATATTAAGGAAACATTGAACAGAGCAGCATAAAGCTTTTGATAGTTTATAAGTTCAATTTAGTTATAAAATAACTTAATAATACTGTCATTTTTGGAGTCGTTCGAGCAAACAGTTTTACTGGCATAGTACCCGTAAAAATAACTGGATTATTTCTATATGGATAAATTTTCTCTCCAGAATCTATCCTGCATATGTATATGTCTATCTTTTGTCCATGCTTAGAATATTGCTGTCCGGTACTCCTAATAGAGCTCCTTACTATTTGCCCTAATCTTGCGTCTCGGTTTCAGTGACTTTTCCATCGAGAAGCCGGACAAAAAAATATTAGCATAAAATTTACGGTTACGTCTAGCAATTTCAACAATAAAATAGCGAGACCTAGCTGCCAAAATAGTACTGCGCTCAAATTCGGAAAGCTCATCTGAACATCTACTATGAACATATTTATTTAAAAGGCTACAAAGAATCAACATTACGCCGGTGGAATACTGACTGAAGCCTAGATGGCAGGTCAGAACCGATAACATTGCTGATCTTTGTTTTTTGTCAAGAATTTCTAGATACATAACAGGCGCACCAGAACAGATGAATGGTATACTTATAAAGGTGCAAGATATATTCTAACAAGAACGTTTCATTTCATGTTAGTGGAAAACGTTAAGCCGAGATTTGGACTATGACTTACTATCCTGTATGTTAGGATCAGTCATTCTGATTGGTATCAAAACTAATTCTCTTAGACGATAAAAGAGCAAATTCGTTTTGGAGACGTTACAATTAATAAGCCATTCCTTGCCCCACAACAAATTGTAGATCATTTTTTATATCAGCTACCAATCCTATTTTATCAAACATATCAGTCTTACCATTAATACAGTTGTAAATAATTGTGCCCTCAGTATAGGTATCGATTCGAGAATTGGTAACATCAGAGAGGTCGTTGATGAAAATCAGAAACAACGTAGGTCCAATGGTAGAGCCCCGGGAAACCCGGAACTGATGTAAAGGAAATCTAGAAGAGAAACTATTCAAGACACTTTTGATTTTTCGTTTTGATAAGAAATATTGAATAAAATCAGAAAATTGGCCAGAAACACCATAACCCATCGATCTGTAAAATAGACCAACACGCCAAATCCTGTCAAACGCCTTCAAGATATCTAAGCCAACAGCCCAAGCTTCACCATTCTTGACAAACGTTTTCGTCAATAAGTTAGAATATCGACAGTTGATCTATATAAGCTGTCGTTTGTCTGCACGAAGACCTGCGAAATAAGATGTTTAACCAATGCGGATATGGTTAGAGCCTCTAGTAGATTGCCAAAAAACTGTAGAAGACTAATGCCGATAGTTCGAAGGATCTTATCCTTGCTGCATGCACCCACCCAGAAAAACTTATATTTCCTCAACGTCTATAGTCTGTGCCTTATGCTTACTTTGTTAAGCATATAACAGTTACAGTTTTTGAGACAGCGCATAATCCAGCTGGATCAGCAGTTGAACAAGGTAAGTATGCTTAAACCTTACGTCACAAATCTATCGACGTCTTTCAAGTACTTCAGCCTACATAATTTCACTCATAAGGCCTTGGATAATCTGCGGTATGATTCTTATGAACGACCTAGTGGTATCGCATGCGGGATCGGCCCATCAGACTAATATTATAAATTCACTGTGATAAATCGATCTTGGCGTGACAAGAAGACAGGTATAAGATATATAAATATATAGTCTATAAATAAACACATAGTTTATAAATATATACGTTATCATTATATATATATTATAATGCATATTATATATATATATATACATATATATAAATATTATATATATATATATATTATATAAAAAATCATATTAAGAATAAGTACATCACATACTCAGTAATATATTCAGTAAACTTCTTAAAATCGAAAAATAATTGAGAAATTAATAATGAAAGAAAGGAAAGTGGTATAACTCTGCATAAAGGTCTGTGACGTTGATAGGATTTATGCTAAAAGGAAAAAGAAAAAGGAATCGTGAGCAATGGAATGGTATTACAGTGGTAATCAAAGAAATGGACGACTATGGTGTAGTAAGTGATTTTATGGAGTAGAATAGAAAGAAGATGTGGATGTGAAGACTAAATATGAGAAGCGATAAATGAGATGGAAAATAGCTTGACAGAATTTTCATAAAAAATAGAAAGAAGAATCATAAGCACACTTTGAATCGTATTAACGCGGCAAACACAAGGAAATGCAAAGCAGAGTAATAAGTGATTGCTTATGGGATAGAATGTAAAAGAATAGAAATATTCGATGAGAAAACTAAATACGAGAATCGAGAAGAAAAATCTCGGCAAATATATCATGAGAAAAAGAAAGAATAAACCTGAAACGTGTATTAAACTGACAATCAAAATAATTTGAGGAGAAAACAAAACAAAGTAAAAAACTTATTGTTTATGGAGTAGAGTGGTTAAAGAAAACAAATATGGGATGATAAATCTAAGTATAAGAAACAACATCTGGGATAAACATTGAGTTGACAAATCTTTCATGAGTAGTAAAGAGGAATTACGAGCGTTGAGAATTGTATTAAACCGGCAATTAAACAATTTCAGGACATAATAAGTAGAATAATAAGTGAGTGAATGTTTGTAAAATAGAATGAGAAAAAGAAGGAAATATGAAGTGAGAAATCTAAATGTAAAAAGCGAGAACTGAGAAAAAAACAAATTGTTATTTATTTACTTAGAAAAATAAACAGAATTCGTGTGCGCACTGAGAATCCTATTAACCCGGGGTGATTTTTATTAACCTGAAAAGGAAAAGGAAACAATTAGGAGATAAGAAAACTAAAAATGTCAAATCTCGACAGATATTTTATAAATGAATGTAAATAACTTTATACGAGATGACTATGACAAGGTTAAACAGAGGGTACTTGATAAGAGAAACTGAATTCGTTTTGAAGACGTCTCAGAAGATTTCAATAATATCTAACTGAATTCAGTATATACCGAATAGATATTACTATGACGGAGAAAATGATTCAGTTATAATTTGGTAATTTATTTGGATTTGTCCATTCAAACTAGCATTATATGCAAAAACCAGAACCTATTCTGAAGAAAATAAAAAAATAAGATTTCATGTGACTTAAGATTTTAAATATATCATTCACTATGGTTTGGGAAAAATATGAATCCACTTCAACTCCCCCAGCTATGGGATAATCAGTATGACTTGTATCACTAAACCATTATTATTTTAAAATATCCTATAATATAAAAATATTTTCTGGATTTAAATAAAATGCAAAGGGTTGATAAAACCTAGAAAAGTAATCAATCAATAAAAAATGAGACATTCAAAGAGTTTCGATTATTAGGAATGTGGTAAACTGGGAATCGTCTCATCGAAAGCAAATAATAACATTAATTGAAATATTAAGGAGATTAAAAGAACATTAAGGCATTGTTTGTCAGTCAAACTTCAGAAGAAAGTCACTAGATAATGCTCAGAAAACATTACGTCTACAAATTAATATAGTGTATTTCTTTACTTGGATCATGATGACTGACATTAATCTCAATCCAAATCCAAATTCTATTTCTACGTTGAATTTATCATTGCTACTTATATAAAACGAAAATATATTTTTGGCCAAATATTTTTTACACAGATACTACAATGATTCTCGACAGGGAGCAAGACTTTGATTTTAGGAAAAGCGCACAGACAGTTTGATTTTATATTAAATATGTAGAGTTGTGAAAGGAAAATAAAAATAAATTATTTTCAATCGACTATAAAATATATAGGAAACAATTTTAGTCAAGGTACTTCTTTGTTATTTCACAAGTCTGAAATAGTCTTTATAATACGAATGGTTATAATAGAGGTTGTGTTGGTAGTGTAAAGATTAGCGATGCGTAATGACTAATTGTTAACTTGAGTTTGAATTCTGACCGACTTCGCTATGTTCACTTTCTCAAAAGTTCACTTTAAGTTTGGGAAAAGTACGAATCCATTTCTGCTACAGAGCAGGGTTAACTGTGATTTCTTAAGTTAAGGTAGCAACCAGTCACAAAGAAAAAAACGCTTAATTGAAAAACCTGTCTGGACAGGTAAAAGCTCCGTTAGACTATCCTTACCGTAGACGCACCACTGCTGCATGTGGTTCTTCTACGGTTAATTGATTACGCGATTCATGATGAGTGCGACGTACTCTTTGCGAAATATATTGGACAGTGTCTGTCTCCATTTTTATTTGTATGGGATATGTTTATTAGATATGTCTTGAGCTGCTAGTATGAAGTCCGGCCTTCTCCATTTATTAACGGGGATTGGGACTATCTATATTGAGTTTTCAGTTGTAATTTTTTTCTTGTGTTTTTTTTTGTTTTGTTTTTTTGTTGTTTTTTGTTTTTTTGTTAACGGTATGAAACTATTCTAACTGCTCTATTTCCCAGATTTGTGATAGAATCCCAGCTATGAGGTAGTAATGTGAACACAGGCAATCTCGTTCTAGAATTGTATCACAAACGGTAATATCAAAATCTGGTAAGATGGTATTTGGGGATGGCTGTGCGAGGACCTTGGTTTTCTTGTTTACAGTAAGAACAAAACAGTGGTAGGAGACAGAAACGTTACACACAGACTATTGAAGTTCTTCTTTTGAATGACAGAGGACAGTGCTTTCATTAGAATGTTGGAGTTCTGAGAATTGTTGTGTTTGTGTTAGATGTTTAGATTGAAGTATATTAAGGTTGAAAAGTCCTGTATCATATCGGTATATGTTGTTAAGTGAATCACTGCAGCCAGATACAGGGTGTATAAAATAGGTGCCAAGACGCGTCCATGCTTTTTTCTGCACGTGATCGGAAATTCTTCTGAAAACACGTTTTGGTGGAATACACGTCCAAATATATTGCCGTGCCTTGCTTGAACCAGAGGTCACCCAAAACGATGTAGAACTTTCTACATAACAGCTCCTGGAATACTAACAAAGGCCTTTTCTAAGTTATAGAAAACAAGGAAAACATTTTTTCTGTTCCCAGCTTTCCTCTTTAAGTTGCCTTGCACATATATAGATTGTACTACGAGTGACGTGGGATACATATTGAGATTCTGGTATGATATTTTTATCGATGATATGGAGACGATTTAAAAGGATCCTGGTAAAGACTTTTCCAGTGAATAAGAGTAATAATATTCTTGTAAAGTTCTTACAGGTATTTCGGTACCTTTTCTGAACTTCGTTATGATGACTGTATCTTTCAGCTTTTCAAAACTTGTTGAGATTCCCACTTCTTCAGAATGCGAGTGAAAATGCGGGTTTGCAGAGATAAGCTTACATGCTTGATCAGTTCAAAAGGGATATTGTCTGGGCCTGGTGATTTCCTTAATTTCATTTGCATCATAATTTGCTTGAATTCTTTAGCCTCATATTCATCCACAGCCGAGAAGGATGATTTGGAACGTTTCTCACGATGTCCTCAACTATGATTGAGTTTCTGTTCGGGAGGGTGTAAAATTTTCCTCTCAGCGTAGGGGTATGTCTTGTGGATCGGAAAGAGTGTTTGTATTATCAGCTGCTAGAAGGGATCTAGTTGAGGTTCGTAATAATCCAAATAGTTGTTAGATGTCATATTTCCTACGAGATGGTGGTTGATGTTGATTTTTTTTTTACAAACGGTGGTTCTCGTGCGTATGGTGAAAAGGCGAGATATGTCCAGCAGTCATCGGCATTAAGACGAGTTTTGTTGCCGTATGATGACATAGTCTGTTTGGAGCGAGGATGCATTCATGTGATCTTGAAGCGAGTAGGAAATAAAAACTGTGTATTCGTGATGATTAAATTGTGTTCCATGCACAGACCTAATAATAGATGTCTATTGGAGTTGCATTTCTCGACGCCTTCTTTACCAATGACATTTTCCCATAGGCGATGATCTTTTTATACCTTTACATTGACATCTAGTTTGTCCTCCGGCAATATGTTGACAGTGATGTTACTTAGTTATTGGTAAAATTGATTCTTTGCTTTTTGATCAGCATCAAGAGTCGGCGCATAAGCAGAAATGAGAGTGATATAATATTCTTTAGGAATTGGTAAACGAACAGTCATAAATCGATCCTTGGTGACTATTGGAGCTACATGATGGTCTCGTATGATGGAGGTCTTAAAAGCAAGACTGACACCTTCATTTGTTCCTTTTCTGGGCATCACAGCCCTTCACTCAGGGGTGTGATGCCCACATTGAGTCGAGCCAGACTAGAGCTGTGCGTCTTTCTGGTTTTTCGGTGATGTCAATGTCATGAAGAATTCTAAGATTCCATGTTCTGAATATTGAGTTGCCCTCCAGAGTATATATTTATATATATTTATATATGTATATATATATATATATATATATATATATATATATATATATATATATATATATATATATATATATATATATATAATATATATATATATATATATATATATATATATATATATATATACATATATAAATATATATAAATATATATATATATATATATATATATATATAGATATATATATATATATATGTGGGGGGTATCTGTGTGTGTGTGTGGGTATCTGTGTGTGTGTTTATATCTGTGTGTGTGTGTATTTCTGCTCGTTAAGGGAGATGTTATTAAGGACAACAGAAATTTTGTCGAATTTTCAACTTTTACTAATAATTTTACTAATAATTCTTTTCCGGCAATTAGGAAATTTCGTGAGAAAAGATAATTTCGGAAGAAAAATACAAGAAATATGCCCCAGGCTTTCGATTTGCTTAATTCACCATCAAGCTAGGTAGAGATAAATGGTGAGTTTCCTAGAACTAGTGGATACTGTGAAAAAACACAACTGACTTACGCCACAACAATCTTTGGGACTCCATATTTCTCCAACTAGGTATTAAATATTCTGCTTTCTTTAAATTTGGCAAGGTAGCTAAAGAAGGTGAATGAAAACTCTGAATTCAAAACCAGCCACAAAATGGACAGACTCCGATAGGATATCTTACTTTAGATACACTCACTACTTCCGCGGGTGCTGTACATATGATCGAATTTGATGATTGGAGGTACCAAAGCCAAACAAATACAAAAATTTACATATCTGCGAATTTTTAACGGAATTTTTAACAATGAAATCCGAAGGCGCATTGGGATAGTGAAAGTTGCCTTCCAAAAGCTAAGCAAAGTTTTAAGAAACAAAAACATTTTGTTAGAAACAAAGAAAATAGTACTGAACTGTTATTCAATATCAGTCTTCCTATATCGCAGAGAATACTAGACAATCTACTCACAGATGAAAAAGAAACTTGAAGCAACAGAAATATGGTTCTCTACATTAGGATGCTGAGAATACTATGGATGAAACATGTGAGCAATCAAAGGTTTGGAGAAAATAGAAACAAAAAGGACACTTATACTTAACCCCAGGAAAAGACAGTTGAAATTTCTAGGGCACATAATGAGGAAAGCGGATTTTGAAAATCTGATACCGGACAAATTAAAGGCAAAAGGGACAGAGAAAATCGTACACATAACCTATCTAGCAAGCTTGAGTAAATGGATGACGAAAAGTGATATATAACGTTTAAAATGAATTTTTAAAATAAAATAGTTTGCTTAATTTCAAATTGAATTTAAATTGATTGAAATGATATTTTTAATTAGCTAGAATCGAACATATTGACAAATCTGTCAGCATAATTCTCTTTATTAAATAATCTTTCACTAATAAAATGTATTTGCTGAAACTTTATTTAAAAAAAAGATTAACTGGTTTAAAGCTTAATTAATCTGAATTAAAACAACTATTACTTTCAGTTTAAAATATCACAGAAAAGTAATTTTTAACCCGGAATTGTTTGTATTTATGAGGTGTTGGCACATTTATCGATAACCTGACTACTGCGAGCATTGGAAAGTACGACTTTGTAAACATATATTTAACGATCCCGTAATCATACAAATGTCAAATATTTTAAACATTCTAATATTTTTTTTTAAATTTAGGATACTTTGGCTTTATAGTCTTATTTATGAAGACGCTTGTAGAGGAAATGTTAGAAAATTACCAATAAATTTTAAATTTTTCTATAGATGCCGCTCTTAGTTTCTGATAATGTCGTGTATGAACGCCCATATTTACAAAAGTCGGCGCATTTATAAGCACACAAAAATACAAAATTATTTTTTAAAATACTGGAAGTCAATGAATTGTAGTAAGCTATTCCATTTATAATTAGTCAGTATAGTTTTTTATTAACAATATTATGTGACCAATACAAGTTAATACAGAATTTTAAAAGATTTCAAACTTTATAAATTATTCTAATTAAATTTTAAATGAAAATAATTCTTAGAAATTTTTAAAACAATAGTGTCTATAATATATTTTATTTATTAAAGCAATTAAAAGCATTTCTAACTAAATAATGTCTTACTGTTATTGCATTTTATATTTTACGATTTAGAGCAAATTTTTTCTTTAACTATTTGACTCGACTCCCCAAACAAAACTTCATGATTTAAATTTTCGGCGAACTTGTGCTTATAACTAACATAAACATTAAACGCTACAAAAAAAAAAGAATTTCATTAAATTTCATAAAATTAAATATGTGGTGGGTGAGGGTTGGTAACAGAAGTAAAAAAATATTTTACCAAGATTTTCTAAAAAAGAAACGTTTAAAAATTAATTTCATTAATTGGTGAATAAGCCGTGAAAGTTTCATTAAAATTCGATAATTACCAGATTTTTGAAAGAATTTCCAAATCAATGTAAGAAAACACTAAAATTTTCCATACTAATTCTATTGATTTTTAACCAAAATCTTGAAGGTTCTAAAAATGATTAAAAAATAATTTTCATAGAAAAATCATTTGTTCTTTTCTCTTAATGCTAACACAAAGATTTTGATAATAACACTTAGTTTTTATTAAGTTGGGGGCATTTTTCACCATGCATGCTAAGGTCCAAAGTTTTCATTTGCTGGAACTCCGTAACAAGAAAGTTACGAAAACAGGTTAATACGAAAAGTAATATAATGTTAGAACTTATTGCGTAAAAATACTTATTCCAAGTATCATGAAAATCGATATTTTTGTGGACTGCATTATAGTTGAGATGGTTGAATATTTCACATTGATGATATTATAGCTCAGATAAAAGCTAGGACTTTCAAGTCCATCACCAGTGTCATTAGTAGTGAAGGGAGATTTAATTCGTGGTATTCGACATTAAGAATTTGCACACTAAAATTGGTTCACATCATTTTTATAGGAAAGGGCCAAATGATATTTTGTTGTGTAGCACTCCCCAGGTCTCTATCTGGTGACGGGTCTATGGATGCTAAATGCTGCTTTTCAAAGTAGGCAGACTCAACTTCGTTAGAATATTAGTATTCGCGCATGATATTCTGTCTTCAAGCTATGTTTACCATCAATATGTTATTCGTAGGAAGTACGATAAAAAATAAAATAAAACGACTTTCTAGCTCTATCTGGAACTGGGAAAATTCTAATACTTAAACCTGCGTTTGACCGACTGTTGACCTTCAACCGAAACCCAACCTACTTTGGTTTGCGGGCAGCAAGGTCAATTTGAAATCCCATGCTACAGGGGAAAAATTGCGGAGAGAGAATACGTTTTTTTTCTCAACGAGGTTTTTCGATTCAGTATGTTCAAGACATGTCTAAACTGGTCTTGAGTGCATTCTACCCAGCTACACAGTGGGTCAGGTATTATAATCCTACAGGTGCAATAAAAGGTTGACCTAGTACACTTCTTACAGTCATACATCGACTCACAATAGTTCTGCACCTACACCACAGCAATCTCATGTACCCGAGTTTGTAAGTTAATTTACAAATTTAATAAGGCTGTGTGCAGAAAAAGTTTTTCCCGCAGACATGTGGATATGCATATATAAATAGATAATTATTGTTAAGCTTGGACGTTGATATTTATTTTTTTGTGCTTAGATGAATATTGAGTACGTTACACACCATATACCTTAGATACACGCATCAATATTTAGAAACACAGTGCCGCTAATCACACACAGAGACACATTCACGCTTACAAAGAAAAACATACAAACATAAAAAGCAACTCACATATATACACAGTCACGCAAAAATGCACACACATTTGTATAAAATACACCAACATAAAAATATCAACACAAAATTACACACAATAAAAGGTAGACAAAAGTATATTGGCACTCGCACAATTGCATATACACATACATATAAATACATACAAATATACACAAAAAGAGGCACTCATTGGTACACACATGAAAATACTTAAGAAAAGAGGTTTTTAAACAAAAATGAATTTGAAAATCACTATCACACGTTTTTCTAGCTTTCATTCACTCTTTTCAGATTTTTCTCTTTCTCTCACACTTTCTCTTTCACTGTCTCCCCCTCTCTGTTTCTTTCTTTTTATCTCTCTTCTCTCTCTCACACACACACACTCTCTCTCTCTCTCTCACACACAAACACACACACAAGCACATACACATACATACACACACATTCACGCATGAAAGCACTTAATCGATGAAATAGGCGTTAAAATGACTACGGGCTTCCATACATATGTGCACACATAACCATTAATGCTCACGCATACACATACACACACGATACAAACCTACTCTGTATCTCTCTCTCTCTTACACACACACACATACACACACACACACATATATATATATATATATATATATATATATATATATATATAATTATGTATGTATGCAAAAAACATCAATTCACATAGAATGTCAATAACACAATCATTCTGTTCTCGCACACACATACACAATTTTGCCTACTTATGAAAACACTTAATCGAGAGGAAAAAACTGTCTCATCCAAAATCCAAAATTTGACATTTCTGTATTTCACATTTAGAGAATAGATATTTTCAATATCATACAGTTCTTTGATACCTAGAACCAACAGTCTAGTAACAAAGATTTTAAATAAAATCATACAAATTTTTATGAGTATAAACACTGTTCTTAATTTCTTCCTTGGTACTACTGCACTACTACGTGTGTGCGCGCATGAGTGAGTGTCTTAAAGTGTGTCTGTATACAATTTAAAGTGTGCGATTGCGTATAACATATGTGCTGAAAAGTTCTCGACTCGACCCAGTTCCAAAAATCGGTCGCCCAAGGAAATTTTCACTAGTTCTTATATATATATATATATATATATATATATATATATATATATATATATATATATATATATATATATATATATATATATATATATATATATCGTGTTTGTATTTACATTATATGTAAATATCTGCATATATACATGTGCAACCCCCATAAACATATATATTTCCATGTACTTTAATAAATGAAAAACAGCTTAATAAGAAAAAAACAGCATCTATTTTATACCACCAATATTTTAAAAAAATAATTTTCTTTGTCAATATATGTAACTCATTGTTTCTCAATGATTCACATGGACTGAACATAATACAGTGAAAACCTAAGACCTAAAAGTATCTAATAACTCTGTATAGCTATTGATCACTTCTCTCGTAGATATAAATGCATATGCGCAGCCGGGCTTATTTTAACTTTTTTTTCATAAGAGAGTATAAGATTGTTTGTGTGCGTGTGAGAGACTGTGTGTGAAAGAGAGAGAGAGACAGTAACAAATGAGAGACGAAAGAAGTGAAAGAAATTAAAATTATGCCTTATGAGCTGAAAGACTGGAATATAATGACATCAAGCAAATGCATCTCTTCGCGAGCATGCCTATCTATGGAGTGTTGTAAAAGTGAGTATGAGATGTGTGTACTCAAAACGCATATATGATTAAACTCCCACTTGGATTAATAATAAAAGTAAAAGAAAAAATATCTATATGTATATCCGGACCACGGATACACAGACACACACACAGACACACACACACACTCACACAGACACACGCGCGCACACACACACACATATATATATATATATATATATATATATATATATATATATATATATATATATATATACATATATATATATATATATATATATATATATATATATATATATATATATATATATTAGGCAAAGTAATTGAAAACAAGTTATAACATAAATGAAAACATATTCAACAGAAAAAATAACACATGTTCAACTTCAACAAACATGCAAAGTTTTGGGCCTTGGATGCGACTGCGTGGTTCTTTGCATGTTAGTGTTGGGGGTGACATGATTTTGAAAATTCGTGCTCAGACAGACCTCAGTCACATGGCCCATATCGGATAATATATTCCTTCCGTTTAGGCTTTATATTCGTATCTAGCACTTCGAGGTAGTAGTAATATTAACCCTGAGGTCCCGAGAGAAGAAGTGAGTTGGCATAACTTGACCATTGTTATTTACAAATACCACGTCCACCAATGTCATGAACTTGGTGTGCAGCTCCGTGTGCATCTCCACAGAGTTTGCACTTGTCTTACATCCTATTCACCTGCTTACTTCAGAGACGTTCACTATGGCCAGTAGTTCATGCAACAAATGGAGAAAGAGCATGACATATCTCTCATATCTCATAACCATGGTTATAGCACGAACATAGTGCTTATTACCGTGGAATCTGTACTGAGCTACCTGCGTTTTCTTGCTATTAACATGACCACTTTCAAGAATCTCTATATACCCAAGACAATGTAGTTCATGATAGTTCATTTCGAGTGTATGATTGGAAGCTGTGTTCTTTCGTCTTTTATTTGCAGCTTGTAAATGTTGCGTACTCAACTACCTGACGAATCCTCTCTGTATCCGTTTTTCTTCATGTTTTGATGTGCTTGAGCACGCATCACTAGAACATCAGTGTCTATTCAGCTTTCAAGGATATACTATCACACATGTGCGTGCGTGTGTGCGTGCGTACGCACACGCATATAACGTTTATTCCGACAGCAGTCCTCCATTACTACATGTTTGATTAAAGGCCATAGACAAGGATTTTTAAAATAATATTTTACTTAATTATTATTGTATTTATACAAAAAAACGTATGGATCTAATGAATGCTTATGTTCAAACATTTGTTATATTGGAATTTCAACCATATTTTTTGCCATATTCAAAATCAGTGGAAAAACGAGCTTGCTTCCGTTACTTTAAAACTGTATATTCACACACAAAAACTATAGAATTTATGCCTTGTGGTGATGATATGCACTAAGTGATGGACAAGCGAAATTCTTGACTAGGTTAAATATGTCTATCATTTGTTAAATTCATTTAATGTAACAATTTCCAAACTGTATTAAATCCCACTTTTCAAACTGTATTATGTCTACCGGTATGTTCACTACAGAAAACTAAATAAAGAAAATGTACTCTCCAGTAGTGTTCGAATCTACGTCTCCGTTTATAGAAAAAACCGCCGTCTGATCCGGCGTGCCTTAGACCTCTTTACCAAAGAGAGTTTAACAGCCTAGCAAGGTTCCAGTTGCCCTTTTAAGGAATGCTCATTCTCTTGCTCAGATTATCTCGAAAGCTCATATCTGCTCGATTACTTATCCGAAACATAAACAAAGTAATTTCTACATAATACTCACTGTTTAAAAAAAAGCGAAACGTCAACCCAAATGCGGTTTACTCAAAGACTCGAAATATCTACCCAAATACAGGTTATTTCAAAGTTTGAAATAACAAACAAGTACATAATTTTCCAAATAATCTCCTTTTAAGGCAGTTTTTACAATCGCAAATAGAATATTATGCAGTGAAAAAGTTTGAATACTCAACTAATAAATGCGTATTAGTCTACGGGCTTATGACTATGTGTATATGCGTGAAATTGTACGCGCGCTCGCGCGCGTGTGTGTGTGTGTGTGTGTGTGTGTGTGTGTGTGTGTGTGTGTGTGTGTGTGTGTGTGTGTGTGTGTGTTTGGCATCGTTTATTGACTTGAAAATGGAATAAGCGAACTGAATTCCAAACTCGGATGGAGTTGCTTATGCCTACTTCGCATTAATGAATTCTGAGTTGGCATGAATCAGCCTCTCCCTGTGATCTGTCAATCGTCAGATATCTTGACAAACAGGTTCCAAAAAGCGCATGACAAGAACAAGCGCTTAGTGAGTGAACACTTAACGAAACCACTTTAGCACACACTATTTTATTTGCCAAAGTAGTAGCGGCTGTAACTATCATTACCAATGTCTATAAACCCGACACGCACACACACACACACACACACACACACACACACACACACACATATATATATATATATATATATATATATATATATATATATATATAACTATTGATTACAAATTTAGAAAAATAAATAAAAAGAATAGTCTGCGAAAAATTATTAAAGTCGGAATCAAAACATCACTTTTAAACCCTTTGTAACTAACATATTCTTCTTCTATGTGCCGCGTCCCTTCGGGATTTGGGCGATCATGGCTCTCCACAATTTCCTGTAGCTATCAGTAAAATGTATCCTTTTACTATATCTCTTAATCCCTGTTCTGCCAACCATTTACACAAGCTTATTAAGTAAGTCATGCACTGCTTTCCTTTGGTCCCTTTGCCTTTAATGTCTTGTGGGTGTTAAATTTTCTAATCTGCCTTTCTTCATTTTCCATGTAAATTTATACCATTTTAAGCATTAATGCGTACACGTTCGTTTTTGGTGGTTTAAAATCAACTTTAACTGTTGTTACATTATGACTGAAGTGGTGAATTTTAAAATCTTATTTTTTAGTCAGGCTATTTACATATATGAATTTTGAAATTATTTTTTTATCTTTGTTGTTTTAATACTTATTATATACTTTCCTAGGTTTTCCTAGCGTTGTCTGTAATCCAAAGATGGAATACTTTAATGATTCCATATATCATGTTCCTCTTCATTGCTTTTAATATATCATTTCATTTGGTCTATTCATCAGCATTCCTAATACACTGTAAAGTTCTGAGATAATTTTTTTATAATTCTATCTATTTTGTAGACTCAGCTTCTATGGAATCTAGTACTATCTATTTCATAGTCTTAAATATCTGATGATCATTGCTAAATAACTCACCTATTTTGAGAATAGGAGTCTCCAAACTATGTCTCGCAGCAACATCTGGCCCGTTACAAGGTTTTAATTGTTTGCAATTGTTATCTTTCTCCTTTCATTACAAAGAACTACAAATAAAACTTACTCATTCATTTAAATTTTAATCCTTAATTTAAGTTATATGTTTCAAGAACGTTACTCTGAACATGTCATAAAGGACCTAGAATGGTACTATTATGATCCGAGCTAACAAAGTTTATTGTTCTTTTTGTTCTTTTTAAATATGATTATTTTTATTTAAAAGTCATTTATAAAGGAATTTCTAGATGCGACGACCATTACTTAAAGATGCACATCTCCTCTTCAGCTAACATTGATGAGGTTTTAGCGGGTTAAAAGGTATAACTAAAAAAGAACTAATGACATTTTACACGCAGATAATTAACTGTTACAAATGGAACATATAGTCGGTTTGCAGAATTCGTTCTCTTAGGGGATATTCAAGTATTATATCGCCATTTAAAGACTACCAATTTCATAATTATTAGATGTAATTCTACTTTAAAGATTCTGTCTTCAACAAATCGACATATTCATAGTGGTGTATCAGATGAAGTTAATATTAGGAGATAACTTTGGTTTAAAAGCTTTAAATAAAAATAATTTAAATATAGGCCATTTAATAAAGTTAGCTTACTCTATGCAGTAAATATATTCTGTTGGCTTGCAATGTCAGATTTAATTATGGAAGTCGGTACTTTTACAATAAAAGTTGTGCTTACTAAATGTTGTTGGTTACTTTTTCAGTATATACTTATATCTATATAATAAATATAGCATGTAAATTTCAGTTTATATGTCTTTAATTAGAAATTATTTACAGTATGTTACTTGATATATTATTATGCAATTTGAAAACTGGTCAACGTATTTTAAATAAATATATTTTATTGTATAGATATTAATATTTATTGTGTATAGTTACTAATATTTTTTTTTAATTTCAGGTATGTAATTATTGTCATGAGTCGTAAAAAATATTTAATTTAAAAAAGAAAGGCGTTATTAAATTGTGTGAAGACGACGTTGAAAACGCTGAACGGAGATCACAAAATAATTAAAAGGAAGAAAAGTTGAAAACTGGCAAAATGAGAGCAAAAGAAGTTGACTTTTAAATATTACAAAAACAGACGTAAGAAAAAATTTAAATCAAGAAAACTGGATTAACAACAAAAATTTTAAAGAAGCCGGTGTTGCAAAACAAAATATAGAGAAAAGATGCAGATTCCTTAGAATATTAATTAAAATCATGAAAGCAACAAGCTACCACATTGAATTAAACATCACAGAAAAACAAATATATTAGGAGAAAAAGTACACGGAAACAGATTTTCCAACAACAATATTTAGTGGTGATTGTAGAGCTATATCGAATAGATCTGATGGCTGAGCTAGAGGTTGAGTTTGTTTGGAAATAGTTAAACAATATGACCGAAAACAACTGAGTTCAAAAGTGTATTGTATTCTCTAGTAAAATTATAGGTCCCTTTAAAATTGAAGATGGTTCAAGATAAATGCAAAACATATTCTAATTTCTTATGTTAAAACCAAGAAAGTAAGCTAGAGAAAAAATTCATGCAAGTAATTCTCCTTCTCACCCGGAAAAACAAAACTAACTTCTTTTATGTGCTGCGATTTTATTATTATTATTATTATTATTATTATTATTATTATTATTATTATTATTATTATTATTATTATTATTATTATTATTATTATTTTCAGGGCGTAGGCGATCATGGCTCTTCACAATTTCCTATCCTTTGAAACTCTAAGCAACGTTTGACTCATTACCATATCTCTTAATCGCTGCTCGGCCATCCGTTCACATAAACTCACCAGATAGCTTAATTACTGCCTCCTTCTGTCTGTCATGAATTCATTATTCGTTTCTATTAGAACATTATCATTTCTTACATGTTCTGACTATGGTATTCTCAGCATCTTTGTAGAACCATATCTATTGTCCCACATCTCCTCTTCAACAGCGACGAAAGTGTGCATCATATAGAAGGAGGAAGATGAAATAGCAAGCCAGTGCAATTTTCTTTGTTACGAAATTTGTCTACTCTTAATTTTTGTTTCGATTCTGGGAGGAATTTTTCAATGCACCTTCGAATTTATGTGCCACATTTTCCGTTGTCTGTTACTAACGCTATCCAAATAGTTAAATTTCAGCATTTGCTACCATTTTGTAGTTCACACATTGACATTACACTCTGTCTTTTTACAGTCAATAGTCCTTTCTTCTCACTTTTCTTTGCTACCATGTCTAGGAGTTTTTCATTGTTATTTTTTTCAGTTTTCCTTTTTTGAGGCTGCTATACTCCTCACTTTGCAAGAAAAGATTCAAAGTCACTAAATTATGAGAACGGCTCCAACCACTCCAGATATTTCTCCAATAGAAAACGTGTGATCCATCAAGTGATGCATAAGAGAATAGAAGACCATTTTCAAGTAAAGATTATATCTAAGAAGCAATACAAAACTACTGCGATTAATGTTAGTTGAAAGTGTAGAAAAGTTTAAAAAATAAAAATTCGAAAGATCCATGAACGTTATAAAAAATGAATTAGTCTATATTAACATGTAAAATTAGACGATAATTTATTCAGGTATATACGGTATTATGTATATGTTATATGCGATATTATGGGAATAAATGTTTTTCTGTCCTATGTCCTTTGGACGTATTTATAAATAAAAATGTGTTACACTTTGCATAAAAACTGACCTCCACCAGATTATTATTATTATTATTATTATTATTATTATTATTATTATTATTATTATTATTATTATTATTATTATTATTATTATTATTATTATTATTATTATTATTATTATTATTATTATTATTATCATCATCATCATCATCATCATTGTTATTATTATTATTATTATTATTATTATTATTATTATTATTATTATTATTATTATTATTATCATCATCATCATCATCATCATTGTTATTATTATTATTATTATTATTATTATTATTATTATTATTATTATTATTATCATCATCATCATCATCATCATCATTGTTATTATTATTATTATTATTATTATTATTATTATTATTATTATTATTATTATCATCATCAATATTTTTAATGAAGTTTCATACTGGAAGCTGAAACTTGAACGATATATTTTACTTATAAATATCTTCTGTAAATCTAAACAACATCAATCGATTCCAAATAAAAATCTGCTATAGTGTAATGCCTAAAATGGTTTTGTAATTAATCACTACAAGTGAATGATATTCTTTGCTCGGAAACTCATGTCTGTAATGTATTAGAGTAATAACTGAAAAACAATCTTACAACCTCTCCTCATTTTCGCACATTTAATTTTTGATTAAATTCATTAGGTAAGTATAGGTATATATGGAACTGCTTGTTAACTAAAGTTCTATTGATAAACGAGCTTCTGGGATTATAATGCGAATTCAAGTCTCGAATGAATTCATTTCTATCTCTTCAATTTTATACAGTTTTTTCTAGTGATTGAAAACTATACCTACAGCGATATATTGTTATAAAAAACTATAATGAGATGGAATAAATGTAATAAAAAAGTGTACCTGCCCAGCAATTATTCCGAATAAAAATAGAGTAAAACTTATAATAGAATAATAGTAATAATGAAGAATGCATATAGCAAGACTGCTATAATAAAATCAGCAATAATAAGAGGGGATAATAATATTAAAATAATAATAATACATATGGAATCAAAGAGTTGGGATAAAACAATAATTAGATGATTGGGCAAGTAATAGTAATAGTAATAATGAACAGTATGTTGAAACTGTGTTGGAATAAAAAAAAAACGAAATATAACATTTTAAAAATTTGATTATAAAATTATGAGTAAAATCAAAACTAATGCCAATTTAAAATATATATAAAAATTAATAGTAGATCTCTTTGAAGTGTTTTAATTTGGTGCATAAACAATGGCCTTGTCTGCGCAGGTAACTTGATACCATTTTATATAGAGATTAGCATTCAATGTAGTGTGCCCGATCATCACTGGATATTTCATATTTGTAATCCTATGCTCTTCTAAGTTCTATATTTGGAAATAACTTTAACGGGCCGCAAAATACGCTCTCACAGCATCATGAGATAGAACTGATGAAATGATTTCAAAACTTAATTCCTATGGTTATTAATGTTTCATTTGAATATGTCACTTCAGTCTGAGGTTTGGATGTTTTAGATATATAAACATTTGTTTCGTTTAGTCCCTCATCAGTCTTCCTCGGTATCTGTTTAACTGTCAAGCTCATTCTTTCTTTCTTTCGTTTTTCTATCTATCTATCGTTTTTACAAACATATGCATATCTCTGGCCATATTCACGTTAACGCATGTCATTAGTTATTTCTCAGACAATTCGTTTTTGGTGTGTGCATCTCAGAGTATATTTGACTGTGTGTGCTTCCTTATTCGCATTTTATTTACATACTTTTTGTCACTACCTATATAACAGACGCAGACACACACTTCTATATTATCTATGAGTTAAAATCCCCCTTAAAGAATTGTGTTCCTAATCAAACCGAATTCATAAATAATTACATCGGACACATGACTACATGCCTATCTATATCAGTAGAAAATACAAACATAATAACCTCATCCACATGTAGAAGAAGATTAAAAAATAATGGAAACCTTAAAAATAAAAAGCCAACACTCAATAATATTAACTACGAACACGTCCACAATGTGCTAACTGTGTTCGGAAAATAAACATCCCTATAACTCTAAAAACATACACACAACGCACACATTCAATTAAAATGAATAAATAAAATCATCCTTGATAATGGCTCAAAGTATAGCCAAAAGCGCTCGGAATTACAGGACATTTGGACAGTTTCTACACACTCTGTGTCCCAAAAAGAAAACACTTGTTCGAACACAAGAAAAAATAAGGAAAAAGGTTAATCGTAGTACCTTGTAAGCCGTCTTTAATGAAACATGAATAAAAGAAGGATTGCTGCCTAAATAGACATATATATATATATATATATATGTGTGTGTGTGTGTGTGTGTGTGTGTGTGTGTGTGTGTGTGTGTGTGTGTGTGTGTTATCAATTCCATTTAACTGATTCAGGTTCGTGTTGAAAAACTTCTGTTGCTAATCCATGACTAGGCTCAGTTCGGATCCATTTCTCAAATGGACTCTGCAAGCAATTCTCAGGACACTAGTTGCTAAGGTCAATGTGTGTTGGGTTGGGACAAGGGGAGATAATGTCTTTTGTGAGCAGTAACGGTCTCTACACCAAATTATCGGTGTTGTTGACGTAGTGTTCACTTGTGAAGTAAAATGAGTGACAGGCTTTGATATCAAGGTTAAGGAATGGTATTTGAATAATGTCGACATCTAAAGTTATTATTGGCCAGGGTCGAGTGTGATAAATGAGAATTGGTTAATGGCTTAGAATATGAGAAATAGACACATAAAGTGGAAAACGAGAGTGGAATAAAATGAAAGGAAGGAAGACTGTAAAAAATGGCAGTTTAAGAAATTAGCTATGAATATAACAGAGAAAAGCTACATGAGAAAAATGAGAATGGTAAACGAGAGAGTAAGAAACGTAAGCAAGAAAAAGAAGGGGATTCTTTTAAAAAGCAATGAAAAATATACCGATAGAGTAAGAAATAGAATGCGAAATAGTCAAAATAGATAAAAGGAGGAATAATTAGATTCGGCAATAAAACAAGAAATGATAATTCATATATTAAAAATATAAATTTGTATTTTTATACACACACACGTTATACACACACACGCACACACATACACGCGCGCACACACACACACACATATATACCACATATAGTGCACATGTATATATATATGGTGTTAATAACAAACTATTCGATGTAATATAACAGAGCTATTAAATATTTATTAATAAATATACATATTATCCGTCATCGCTAGTCCGATTCTGAGTGTCATGCACAAAGCAATCTTCAGGTGCTGAGTATGGACTGACTGTTATGCAATTTGAATTTTAATATATCTGGTTATCATAATGTTGGTATAGTTATACATTATACTGGGATTACATTTAATTTTAAAAAAATTATATTTGGCAATTAAAATAGGCGGGATTTATATATGTATGTAAGAAAAAATATGTATATAAAAAAAAGAAAAAATGTTTAAAATTAAATTCTGTAATCCCAGCGGTGATGGAAATTATGTATATTTATTAATTAACATTAACATACAGAATGCCCAAAAACTGCTTACAAACCAATATAATATACCAAACTACAATCTAAAGAGAAGATATATGTGAGTGTTTGTGTGTGTGCATATATGTGTTTGTGCATGTATGTACATGTGTGTGCACGCGCGTGTATGTTTGCATCTGTATGTTTCTAATAACCTTTTTCAAAAAAAATATTCTCCCAGTACAAGGGCCAAGCGATACACATTTTACTGTATGAGGTTTTGTATGACTAATTGGAAAATGTAGTTGCAAATTAAGAGGATATGTAGGATAGATAACAGTTGACGTGTAAACATTAAGATTGTAGTCATCGAGTAAGCATCCCTTCGTGAGTCTGTTCCACAAATTAGCCGTTTGAGAACTTGAGTCTTGAGTGGAACTTTCTCCTTACCAGCAGAATACAAAGATAATGGGAATGAACGACCATGTATGTTTAACATGGAGGGGGATCCTAATTGTAAAGGCCCAAACTGGTGAAACTAAGGAATATAGTTCGTCTGAACATTTTCCATGGAAATAACGATAGATTAGCGATATGCTGTTGGAAAGGAGCTGTAGGGTTGAAAATAATTTATCACCCACAAGACCGTGTAAACATGTTTGAATTCTGTCATAGATGGAAAGTGAGGATTAGGAAGCTCCAGGCAACAGTACATCATTTTGGTCCGATCTAATTTTTCTAACAGGAGGAGCCAGGTACTTTCGGGTAGCAGTACAATAAACCGACCATTTTCCAGCAACTTTAGAGATGGAGTTTCACTAGGGTGGACTTTAATCTCAGTAGACGGTCAAAGCGAGGACTCTCATTGTACAACCACTCATCATGGCTGGAGAAAATTCAGGGTCTGTTTGGTAGTAATGAAACGTTACGAGCTTGGTTTGGCAGGTATTGTATATTACAAGCCATTTAGCAAATCAGATAAATACTCTTTACATCACTTTTCAATATCTCCCACATATGTAAATGTTCTTCCTCATGACCTCATGTCCATAAGTTGTTTTAATAAGACTGTAGAATTCATTTGTGTTATGCTTATCTATGGCTAATTATATATCTAGAGACAACTTTTTCCACCAATGATCTTTCATGATTCTTATTATCCTTTATACTGTTGCTTTGATTTATCGTGAAATATTCCGCGGTTTTCAGGTTACATAGTTGTTCGGTATAGTTCCTTTCTCATTTCAGTCCTAAGTTTAAGCCGCTGATTTATCCAAGCATCACTTTCATCGAAGCAGTTACACTGTCCAGTTATCATAAGGTACCCAAATAATTTAAATGGAACGTCAATTGTCTTTTATTGCCCTTTTTACTAAATAACGTTTTTTCATTTTCTTTCAAACTTAGCAACCTCTTGCATTTTAGTGGCTTCATCAACTTCCTTGGGGAGATATTATTAAAAAAGAAACATTTTGAAGGTGTTCTTGTAGTTCAGGCCAAGAAAAGGGATCCTGAATTGATTAAATAAGTTCTAGAAAAAGTTCCTGAATAATAGGTTCTTTTGAAACATTTATAATAACCACTCTGCCTACGCTGGGTGGTTATTATAAACTAGCAGTCTTTTCCCGCTTGCTATCGCTTTGCAAAGTAGGATATATTTACTGCTTAAAATCATTGAGACAAAATTTTTAAATGAACATTAAATCATAAATATGTTGTAAACATGAAAGAAAACATTTATATTTATTCAGATAGCTAAACATTAGAATTTTAGCCGTTTTTCAACAAATGAAACCTGGTGAAACTGAATAACATTTAACAAGTGTTGGCATAAATAACATACATGTATTTGCATGAATGAAACATATAATAGTGAAAAAATTTAAATCAAAATTAAGTTTATTAATAAATAATCCTTACTGTAATGCAGCATGATAAACTACATTTTTGTTTTTTTTATTTGTAGCAAGTATAAATAAATTTATTCAATTTCCAACTCTTGAACAGGCAACATATAATTGACCATGAGAAAAGCAAGATTACATAAGGTAAATTCCAGTAATTTAAAAATGCTGCTAATTATGCATGCTAGATATATATAAACTGATAAATGAAAAATTAGTTTTTCTATGGGATTTATGTTCACTATTTATGAAATGTTGAAGGGGTTGGGACGTTCACTCTATTTGTCCAAAGAATATTACTGTAAAGACAGAAGTAATACATTAGTCAGATGTGGGGGCAGGCATGTTATAGTTAAGGAAAGTTTTACAAATGATAGATGCCAACTTGTTGAAGACCACGTAAAATGCAAATTTCGAACACTTTTCTGCACTATATAAGACAGAACTACTTTTGAGATGAAAATCAAAACAATCCTCGAATAAAAGAAGAGTAATGAAGGACAATTAAGAACTGAGGAAACTGAGAAAATTATAGTGGGAGGTGCCCAGCAATGGGGAATAGCTTCCCGTGGCAGCGCCCTCCCATTGCACTAGAGGTAGGGATCGGTGCTCGCAACGAGGCCAGCGCAACCGACGGTTGCGGGGCTGAGCGGAATTGTTTTCCTTGTCCCTTGTCTCCCCACCTAAAAAAGACCTTATGTCACATCTCGTCCAAGTGGGGGACAGAGTAAATACCGCGTGTAAATTACTCTTTTTGAGTAGTTACACGTTTACTTATCATCTCTCAGTTGCCTCTCTGTCTTTGTACAGAGTGCGCTCAGGGGCTTCTCTTTCAAACGACAGAGGGGCAACTAAGGAAAATCATAGTGAAGAGGTGAGCCAGCCTCGGGGAAAAGCTGCCCTAGGCCGCGCCCTCCCATTGCACCAGAGGGAGTTTTCGGTGCACGCACCGAGGCTAGCGCAACCGACGGTTGCGTGGGCTGAGGGAAATTTTGTTATTGTCCCGCTCGGGTCGTCACCTAAAAATAGACATTGTGTCACATTTCGTCCTAGTGGGAGGGACAGAGTAAATACCGCGTGTAAATTTCCTCTTTTTGAAGCGTGTAATTTACTCTTTTTGTGTAAGTTTACGTCTACTTATCATCTGTCAGTAGCGTCTCTGTCTTTGTACAGAGTGTGCTCATGGGGTTCTCTGTCAAAGGACAGAGGGGCAACTGAGGAAAATAATACAGAGATGTGCCTAGCTCTGGGGAAGAGATGCTCGAGGCCGCGCCCACCCATTGCACCAGAGAGAGGGATCGGTGCTCGCACCGAGGCCAGCACAACCGACGCGCTCGGGTCCCCACCTAAAAATAGACCTTGTGTCACATCTCGTCCTAGTGGGGGGGGCAGAGTAAATACCGTGTGTAAATTACTCTTTTTGAATAGTTACACGTTTACTTATTATCTCTCAGTTGCGTCTGTGTATTTACTCTGTCCCCGCCTAAAAATAGACCTTGTGTGGACAGAGTAAATATCGTGTGTAAATTACCATAAAGTAATGTTGATGCTTTTTTTAGCCCCAGAATTCGCGGAAAATTGAGCTCAAATTTCGCATTTATTCCTATACATAGGTTTAAACCGTTTTCATTCATTTTGCTTATTTCATTTCGCCAGTGTTAACACTAGGTGTAGTAGTCCATACCCATTCTAGTACTGAAGTCCCATAGCAGTACAATATTGTCATAGTTTGGAACCCCACGAAGAATTTTTCTTAATGCTCTCTACAATCACTTTGTAATTCTAATCAAGTGCATATAGTGCATATGCACTGATCAGAATTGCAAAGTGATCTCGAAAGTTCAAGAATCTTTCATTAACACCTCGAGCTGATTTTAGATCGAATGCCTTATTTGTCCTTCTGGTTTTACTTTCCGGATTGTGTACCCACCTCCCATTTTCTTGATTACAATATCTCCCAGTAGATGATCATTCAATAGTGTAGAATGCCTACTGGAGATTCCTATAATTCCCTAGCAACTATGGTTCATTTACTTTCAGGCTAAGTAGCTCTACGAACATTTCGTATATTCCAACAAGAAATTTTCAATCGTGTTAACTTATTAAAATCTCCGTTTCTCAGATAGTTTCGGTCCCAGTAAACTAACTTGTTTGCCTCGAGTAAGCAATTTTTAGGTTAGATCTAAATTCCTCTAAAATAATTGGCAATCAGTGCTAATCCAAAAAGGGCTGCTCGAATATCTAATGGAGCAACTGAATCCCACCATTACCTCATTTGATGATGAAATGATTTTATATTTAATAAAAAGCTGTCCATGTATACGTTGTTTATTATGTACCGCCAACACATCAAATCCATATCAAGCGCCAGCTTTCCATTACCACTGAACTTATCGTAAATAAATAAAAAGCATAGACATGTTGCAAAAAACAGCATAAAAAATTACATTTGTGTATGTTAGTAATGCCTGTGCAATGCAGCTTGAACAAAATTGTAAAATCCAAATAATCTAGAAACAAGCCGAAGCAGTATATCCGGCTTAACCATGCTCAACAGCTTTACATTAAAGTTACCTTCTCTTCGTTTATTTTCAATTCATAAGAAAAAATACAAAACCGCAGGTGTCTGAATTCAAAGTTTTTCTACTCCTAGGTTCACCACGGCTCAGAAATTCCACATACTCCATACGTTCATATGTACATACTAGCAGACACACGGACAGAATGAGAAAACACACACACATATATACACACACACATACACACACACACACACACACACACACACACACACATATATATATATATATACTTATATATATATATATATATATATAATTGCTTTATATATATATATATATATATATATATATGTAGAGAGAGAGAAAGAGCGCGCTATAGAGAAATATGAATAGAAAGATAGATTTTGAATCATTGCAAGTGTGAAGACTGTGTAGCAGCATTGTTAAAACGAAGACACTAGCTTTTATTGTATTGAATAAATAAAAAATAAAGAAATAAATATGAGTAAAAGATGGGGAAGCGATGAATTGAAAGGATCTTTAAAATTAAGTATTAAAAAAATGGAAAGAGAAATTCAAAATGACATGACATAAATATACAATAATTAATAGGGTAAATGAGATTGAAATAAATAACAAAAATACAAAAGCATATGAAAAAAGATATTGAAATTTAATGAGGGATACCTGAGATTTAATCCACTTAGAAATGCTTAACATATCTTTTTGAAATATATATTATCATATCATCTTTGGAAGAAATGATGGATTATGTACATTGATGTTTAATACTAAATACCTGAGACGGAATTCACTTACAAATGCTTTCTGAATAACTAAATGGTTAGTATCGCAACTCTAACATTAATCATTGCATTTAACTGAAAATCTATGGATATAATCAATTACGACTGATCATCTTTGTTGTTAAAATAACTGCACTGAAATGGTGATGCATGAATGACATCTATTACAAATAAGTTTTGCAAACTTGAGAATTAATTAATTCATACATATTTATTTCGAGTTTCTTCGTGAAACTCAAAGAATGTTAGGTACACTGAAGCGAAGCTTGAATAGTATTCATTATGTATAAATCCTAAATACCAGAGTCACTTCATTGATAAATACTTGGAAGTTATCCATGAAAGCGATATTTTTGAACTAGTTGCTCTGAAGCTTGTGTTGAATATTCTTTATTGCAGTATAATGTTAAATAACTAAAACTGAATTAAATCAAATAGATTCACTGATCGTAGTGAAAAACTGTTGCTACTACAACTTCTCAGATGAAGATTTGTATGGTATCCGTATATTAAATATCAATGACTAAATTCACTTACAAATACTTGACCTGAAATTGAATCTACTTTCAAACGCTAGATGCATCCTCATGAAAAATATGCGTTTAAAATTGACTGCTCTGAAAGTAAAATTAGATGTTATTCATGAGATTGGAATGCTGAGAACCTGAAATGCTATTCATATTGTTAAAAAAATATTAAGTAGACATAAAGCTTAGTTAATATCTTAGTTAAAATATTAAGTAGACATGAAGCTTAGTTAATATCTTAGTTACAATAGTAAGTAGACATAAAGCTTAGTTAATATCTTAGTTAAAATATTAAGTAGACATGAAGCTTAATTAATATTTTCGCGGCTGAATTTTGAAAACCTAATATTTAATTGACTCATAAATCCTTGGAAAATCTTCATGAAAACCTTTAAACCAGCTGTTCTGGGTAAAAATTGGAGTATATATATATATATATATATATATATATATATATATATATATATATATATATATATATATATATATATATATATATATTCTTGATCCGAAAGTACATTCTCAATGCCTTCTGTATCTTTATCAACAAGCCTTTAAAGGGAAATTTGAATATTCATTGCCTTTCGATCTTGGGTCTAATCATAAATTTACAATAGCTGATCCGGAGGAAAGTATTAATTTATCTACTATAACTTAATTGTGAATACAAAAAAATGAATTTACTCAACATTACTCGAGACAGCTTCATGAAACTATAATGTTACAAATATATTTAACAAAAATATTGATTGATATTATTTTCGGTTTAATCTTGGATGCCTGAGAAATAATTCACGGCTAAATATTTTAGAAATCTTGAAGAAAAGAATTATTACAAATACTGCTATTAATGAAAGAATGGATGATACGTATTAAGTTTCAATGTTGAATACTATGATAGAAATCTTACACACAGAATAATAATAATTATATAATACTAACAACTCAAAAGCCATTTAAATGAATTCACCTAGACTTAATATAATAACATTTGTTACAACTACTTAAAAAACAATGAAAGATTTAATTAAAACTAAAATAATAGCAGGAACTTAGAAAATAGAGTAATAATGCCCCATGTTTGATGCAAATATGATATTAATATAAATTGGGTCTTATACAAAACCATACATTCAGTGCATTGACATTCGTCTTAAAAGTTTTTGCTATAATTTATACTTAGAGGATGTAGTTTTGATTAAAAGAAACAATAATTTATTTAGACGAAGTGTATTTAAAGTGCATTAAACTCGAAATATTGTACGGTAAATTTACATCCTTGATCATACATCATAATTCTTCCCCTCAAAATTACTACTGATATATTGAGGAACAATTTAAAATAACAACTATAAAAGTAAAAACAAGAACAAATCTGAATCAAATAGGCTAGCTCAAATATCTAGATGCATTGAACGTTAAAATTTAAAGATGAGCGTCTATGTATTTTAAACGTTTCAATGCAAAGTACGACTGGCATTTATTTTATTTCTCTACCACACAACTTTTCTCACTGATTTTTTTTAAATCGCTATCACATCATGCAAAGTAGCAAAGCCACTAAAACACAAGGGGTTACAGGCTGTGGAAAAATTAAGAAACAGACACATTAATAATGAGCGAGAAGAGAAAAGAGTAAAAGGAGGACAGTAGATAGTGATTGACATTGCATTTAAATTTTTGCAGATTAAAGCTGGCTGGAAAACATGGAGTTCCACAGCCGAAAAGTGCGAGAAAAGTAACTGTTAGCATAGAATTTTCGGCTACATCTAGCCAGTTCAACCGCAAATTTATGAGATCTTGACGCCAGTCTAGTACTGTGCTTAAATTTTTAAATACTCTCGGTATCATAGCAAAAAGCCACGTTTTTCTTCTATGTACAGAAATGTGGCACAAGGCCAAATGGGGAATGGGGGAAAAGGACAGTCTTGTTCTGTCTTAACGTTAAATTTAGCTAGCCACAAACACTGACCTAAACATGCAACAATAATCCTTACATCACAACAACGCATTCTTACTTACCTTTCTTACCACATCCACCATAATACCTCAATGTCACTATGAGAGTCCTTACTAGTCCCCATATGTACAATCCATTGTCTGTGGGAAGAAGGGAATAAAACAACAAATTTAAAAATCTAAGCCCAATGAATATTTACAAAAATGTACAAAACTATTTTCAAGAAACTAAACAAAATAATCATAGCGAAGAGCTCATCCGAACAATTACTATTAAAGTATTTATAGAAAAGACACAGAGAGGCAATCTTAGGGCGGTGGGAAAGTGACTGAAGCCGAGCCGCCAATAATATTTTATAGTCGAAACTTATTCTATCAATAAACTCCTCATTAGTGTGAAGAATTTCCCTCTCCGACAAAATGTGTCACTTACAAGTATTTTTTGTTTTGTTTTTATCATTCACTTACCTAATATCTAATGATGCAATTTAGCGATTTGATTTTGAAAAACGTGTGAATTAATTTAATTACCAATACTTTATAGATCTTCAGGAAAAGCATATTGTGACATCAGCTGTTCCGAATGTTAAGTTAGATTATATTAATTATTATTTACTGTGAAATACCCAAGATTGAATTAGCTTATTAGATCATCGTGTAAACCATATTGTGACCACGGCTGCCTTGAAAGGAAAAGATGGATATAATCTATGTAATTTCATACTGAATAGCCGGAAATTAATACCTTACGTATTCCTGACAAATTCATGAAAACCATTTCGTTATACTAGCTGCTCTGAATGAAGCATTAGATGCTCCCCATTGAGTTTTAATAATAAATATTTACAAATTAATTCACTCATATGACTTCATAAAAATGAATATTTAAAGCATCTGTTCCAAAGGGAAGTTTCAGTTATATTTATTGCGTATTTTTACTGATATCCTCAGATTGGATTCACAGGAGAATGCGTAACTTTCATGAAACATGTTACAATAATTAAATTGAAAGTAAATTTTGATAATATCCATGGCGATCTAAATTTGAAACCCTGTGATTGAATTCACTAAAAAACGTATCTTTAAAATAGATATGAAAGATCTTTTAATTTGTGATTTAATAGTGAATACATGATACTGAATTCACTTAAAATTCCTTGATATATTTTCAAAAAAAGTAATATATTGTTGCTCTTAAAGGAGGTTTAGAAAATAAGGTATACATATTGATTCTGATCTGAATACCTAAAATTGTATTGATTCATAAACGTTTGGTATACCTTCATAAAAACATATTATAACAATAGCTGGTTTGAAGAAAAATATATATGATGTCCATTGAGATGTAATACTGAAAAACTGAAGTTAAATTCACTCAAAAATGTTGAATATTTATTTAAGCCATATTGTTAAATTAGTTTATTTGATAGGTAACTTTGGTGATATTTAGTGATATTTAATTTTTAACAACTTAAATTTTACTTTCAGTTGTTTTAAATATATTCGCAAAAGCTATTGTTACAATAAGCGACTTTAAATGATTGTTTGATTTGTTTTTATACCTTTTGTGGGTTAATTAAAGCCGAAACATATTTTGGATTGTAAGAATAATAATTCCTTTAGGATAATGATTTTCTAGCTGAATTCGGTTACTACTGTTTAACCGATAGCTAGGGGAAATGGTTTCACACAATTCCTATATATATTTGCAAATCTAAGTTCATATAGTTACGGAAATCATATCTTATTATTTTCTTTGGCAAAAACTTACTATATATGAGTCTATTGTAATGTTTAGATCTTGGGACTGTACTTATTAACATGTGCTTGTCAGTTATATTCACTTATATATAAGTGAATGTAATTAACACGAGTGGAATTCGAACTCGGCTATCCGATTTCTCATTCCAAGCCGCTATCCATTACACCGCCAGCACATACGCTCTGAAATAAAAACTGGATTATATATATTACGAATTAATTAAGTTATAATTTAATTAACTCAAAATTATTTAATTACTCTGAATGCTCCCAGATTATATATATATATATATATGTGTGTGTGTGTGTGTGTGTGTGTGTGTGTGTGTGTGTGTGTGTGTGTGTGTGTGTGTGTGTGTGTGTGTGTGTGTGTGTGTGTGTGTATAATTCTAACATTGAATTCACAAACAAAAGTTTGACAATTATTCATTACATCTATATTGTTACAATAGCTGCGCTGTATCAATGTTTGTATTATATCTCGTATATTAATGTTGAATTCATTCACAAAGGTTGAATTCATTCGCAAAGGCTTCGCGGATCTTCATTAAACAATATTCAAGCAGTAGGACTTCATACACAAATGCTGGAAACACATTTATGAAACTTACCTGTTTATCTGCCATGAATCAAAGATTGGATCTTACACATTGCATTTAATCTTGCTATTGAATTCACCCACAAATGCTTGACTGTCCTGAAAAGTGTTTACAGAAGATGAATGTTTGGAAGCTCTCCATTGTTTAATGCTCAATATCTGAGATTAAATTCACATATACATTTATAGACTTCAATGAAATACATTGCTAAAATAGCTGATCTGAAAATTATGGTGGATGATATAAACAGCGATTTAATACATAAAACCATGGATTTTATTTATTTAAATAAAGATAATAAATTTTCATAAAGCCATATTGCTAGTCTAGCAGCACTGGAGGGACTTTTAGATATGTATTTATATATAAATTGAAAACGTTAGATTGTACTCACCCACAAATGTTTGAGAAGTCTTTATAAAAACCATATTAGCGAATCTGAAGTTTACTTGGAATATATGCTAATGTAGTATGCTTGAGTTTGGATTCAATCGTAAGTAAGGGCTCATCGGATCATCATAAAGCAATATTCTGACACTAGCTTCTCCGAAGAAAATGTTAAATTCTTATAAAAAAATAAGATTGAATTAACTTGAAAATGCTTGTTGGATATTCATGAAACACGTATTGTTATAATATCCGTTCAAAAGGTCATCCTGGGTTATATCAATTGCTATTTAATGTTCACTACTTCACTCACAGATACCTGTTATATAATTATGAAAATTATATTGTTAAGATATAATCTCTAAATGAAATATTGAATATAACTAACGATTTGATGTTTACTATGTGGGATTGAATTCATTCATAAAAGCATGTAATATAGTAATGAAAATAAATCGATTCTAGAAATGACACTTTTGATGATAACCTTTGCGATTTAATGTTTAGTGCCTGATATTTAATCCACTTACAAATCTAAGTTCATATAGTTACGAAAATTATATCTTTTTATTTCTCTGAAAAAACACTTTCCATATTTGAGTCTATTGTAATGTCTAGATCTTGGCACTGTATTTATTAACATGTGCTTAATGAAGATTACTATTAATACAAGAGATTCACTAAAGGAAACGTTAGATGATATACTTTGCCATTTAATATTCAGGATATTGAATCTAATTCCCTCACAAATTTATGCCATACAGTTATGAAAACATTGGATTATATCCCTTGTGATTTAATATTAATTACCTGGTATTGTATATACGCACAGAAGTTTCTCGTATATTTATAGAAATCATATTTCAATAAATTTTCCGAAGAAAATTTTATATATACCTTTCGATTTAGTATTCAGTACCTTGGTCTGAATTCGCTCACATATTCGTGATATATAGTCATGAATATCATATTATTACAATTGATTCAATTGTACAATATCTACTGCGATTTAATTTTCAATATGTCAGATTGAACCCACTCCCAGTTTCTTGTCATATAGTTATGATAAACTATACAGTTGCAATAGGTTCCCGGACAAAATCATTGGATGATATCGCTTGGGATTATTTTTCAATAACAGGCATTGTTTCGCTTACAGAAATATGTCATATAGTTAGGAAATCATATTATCACAATATGTTCTATGAAAGAAACATTGAATAATATCCATTGCGATTTAGTTTCTGGGATTGAATTCACTCACGGATGCTTGTCATATAGCTACGAATGTCTCAGTATTACAATATATTATCTGAAGAAAGGTTTACATTATATCCCGAGCAAATTAATGCTCAATACTTTGATTGATTTCAATCAAAAATACCTGACAGATCTTCAACAAAATTTTATTGGATCATTGGAAGAAAAGAATGGATTATATGTATTTAGGTTTAATTGCAGATATCCGAGGATATAATTCACGCAAAAATGCTTATCTCTTCTTATTAAACAATAGTATTAAATTATCTGTTCTGAAGGAAACATTTGATTTGAATTAATTTAAAAATATTTGAGAGATCTTCACGAAAATCATATTGTTATATGAAGATGTCATCCATTGCTTTTACTTCTGAATTTCTAAGACATAATTCAGTGAAAGGTTTTCAAATTAAACCATAAGAAATGAAAATATATTAAGTATAATGAACGGAAGTTTGAACGAATTTCTTCTATGTCTTCAATGCTTTTGAAATTCTGGAATTTAACAGTTAAAATCACCGGATGCATCATCATACAGATTTTAATTAATGCTCTGAGGTGAAGTTTAAACGAAGAACATTGAGGTGCAATGCAAAATTTCTCATACACTTTACAAGAAAACCACATGCTTAATAATTAGTTTGAAAAGATTATAAATTGAAAGTATTTAGTACTAAAGGTTAGTGAAAACTAGAATTAACGTATAGATAGATGCTCCATTCGTATAAATGACAGCAGCTACTTGAAGCTGCACTGAATCTACGCTGTCTTAGAGTTGTTGCGTGGGTATATCCATCAAGATGCGTACTAGGGTGGGCTATACGGTGAACGTTCAAGGAATACAGTAATCTTTGTAACACATTCTATGTATGTGCAAGTGCAAGCGTCAGACCAATATCTATAAATTTGCTAAGAAATGCCTGAATCAGTTTCGTGTCACACTCCCTTGATGGAGGATTACATTTACTTGCTTGAACAAGCCATAACCACCGTGAATCACGAAGAGTATAAATGGTTGCAAATAATCTGTATAATAGTTTGTATATTGTACACTTGTGAAGACAGATTTGTTTCACTACTGATCCATGATAAATGTAAAAGAACATAATTCATATTGTTACAGAGACATCACGAGCCTGAAAAGCATACTGCTGACAAGCCGAAGCCATAGTTTCAGTTATCTCCTGAACACACGAACTTGAAAGAGTTAGGTACATGAGTCGTCTGACCAGGTGTAATCATACCAGTTTTCCACGGTTCAACGACAATGTTTCCTATTATAGTTGAAGGACAGTAACTGATACAGTGGTGTTACGATACCCTGTGGAATGTACTCTGTATCGTGTGTTTACTGATGAGTTGAATGACAGAAGCGAATATTTATATTTGTCGCACTGTACCCTTCTTTGAATGATTAATGCATGTAGAATTTTTTTTAAATTAGTATTTAATTATTATGAAACATTAAACGTTATGTCTTAGAAAATTAAGTTATGATAGCTTTTAAAATAATTTAATTACTGAACATTTTACAATAATTTCAAAAGAATTGGTGTAAATATCCACCGATAAAATTCTTCTCCTTGTACTGCCAGACGTTGTGATTTTAATAGCTCATAATCGTATGTTAGTGTTTGGGAAATTTTATTTAACTTATAAACGATCGATTAGATTATTGTAGAATTTAAAAACTAAATTTTAATCTATAAACGTTTTAGAATAGAAGTGAAATAATTGGTTTAAATATACGCAGAACGATAGAAGATTAAATTTACTCATCTTATTGCTAGCTATGATCTGTTGGTAATGAACACGGCCTTGCAGTTGCGATAACTTAGGTTCAAATATTTGCTTCGGATATTTTTACTTGTTCTGAAAGAAGTATTTCACCGAGTTGCTATAGTAAATGTTTTATAAATCTTTTAGAAAAGAAGCTAAATAAATAATTTAAGATTAAAGTCACTCGTCTTATTGCAAGTTATGATTTCTGTTGCGGTCGGGGCAACCTAGGCTCAAATTTAATCGATTTGCAATAATTAACTCACGTATTAGAACTCACTAATGAATGTATTATATATCAAAATGAAAAACATATTCTCAACATGAATACGTTAAAATAAAAGTAAAAGGAACTTCATAACAAGGTAAAGTTGAACCCATGAGTATGAAATCAATAAATCATACGTAATTTATCGGTACATAAATCAAATTGTAGCATAATTAAATTGTGTTAATATATTTGAACATCACAGTGATTTACAAATAAAATTGCAGTTTCGAACTTTTTATTTGTATGAGATCAGCATGAAATTCATATTCTAATTATAAATATATTGAAATTAATATTGCACGTTCATCATTAAACTGCAACATAATACACTGATATGTATGAAAATGATAATCCTATCAATTTTCAGATGTATACTGCATGAACACCACTGATATACAATTCTGATTTCGTGGGTTTCAACTCTCTGATAAATACATATAAGATCGTATCTTAATCATAACAAACTATGTGAATGTTGCATGGTTTTCATTTAGCTGCAATTCTGATTTCAAATATTTGGATTACATTATTCCTGTCTCAATAGTAAGTTTTATCATTTCGATACGATCAAATTGGCAGCTAATCTAAAATATGACCTACAATCTGTTGTTAACTGGGGCAGAAAATGGCTTGTTAATTTTAACAACTCCAAAACGAAACTCTCTATTAATCATTTCTACCTTCCATTAGCATGGCTAATGCTAGCCCGCAGGAGAGTAACTCATTGTGTCTTCTCGGGTAACATTATCTTCTGATATGAAGTGGAAAGATTATATTAAATCAACTGCTAGGTCTGCTGCTAGGAAAGTTGGTTCACCGTGTCATGTAGGCAAATTTTCTCTCCAGAATATATTTATAAGTCTCCCATTCGTTATTACTTTCAATATTACTAGTCTGACGTTCCTGATTTAGTTTTAGAGATCTTTGAGAAAATGTAATGAAGAATCTGCAATGTTATTTCTTCTGACCTGGCATCTCGACTTCACTCACTTTCCCACTACCGTAATTCCTTGTGCTTTCTCTAAAAATACCTTCATAATTGTTTGAATGAACATTGCGTTATTTTATTAATTTAAGCGCAGTATAAGATTGGCAACAAGATCTCATTAATTTACAGCTGAATAGGCTATATGTAACTGTAATTTCTATGCTAAGAGTTTCTTCCCTTGCACTTCTCGCTTGTGGAACTATCCTCCGAGTTCATGCTTTTCAGCCAACTTTAATTTTCAAACATTTAAATGCAATGTCAATCGTTATCTGCTGTCTTCTTTTATTGTTCTCGCTCCTTAATAATGTGCATTAGTGGCTTTACTGCCTTGCTTTGGGTGAAATTATTAAAATATATTTAAGTGTCAATGTATTCTTTTCTTATAGTAAATACCTGGAGGTGACGGTGGCAATATCTTTACACTGCAATTTTAATTGGGTGTATTTAGACTTACTAATATATAATTATGTAAACAATGTAGAAATTAATACATAAATTGTGTAAACCATACTCGATCTTTACTAAGTTTCAGTTAAAATTTATTTGATTCAAAGCACTAGCATATAATTAGATTATCAGAATGACATTCATATTCTAATTTTATCTACATTGAAATGAATATCTTACCAACTTCACTGTGCTGTAATTCTAATTCCTTGTGTTTATTTCACTGACATTATCAGTACTCAGCATAGTAATCCTTCAAACACTAACGACTATGATGTTGCACGACTTCACAAAACTGCAATTTGGTTTCGATAACGTTAAACTCACTGATATATAATTAGGTGAACACTATGAAAATCACATTTTAATCATCTTTATTTTGAGATGAATGTTAGCAATATTCACTAAGTTTTTATTCTGATTTAATAGGTTCGAATGCACTGGCATATAAATATGTTCTCTCTATGAAAATGCCAGTCTAATCATATTGGATTTGAGAGGAATTTTGCGCAATAATACAGTGGGCAGCTAATTTTATTCCGTAAGTTTTAAATAAATTAATACAGTTATGCGCTCTGTGTGAAAATCAAATTATAATCATAATTTTTCACAATCTTCCATAAAGTGAAAAAGTGATTTCGTTTGTTTGAGCTCGCATATATATATATATATATATATATATATATATATATATATATATATATATATATATATATATATATATATATATATATATATATATATATATATATATACATATATATATATATATATATATATATATATATATATTTGTGTGTGTGTGTGTAAGTGAACAGTATGAAAATCATATTGTAATAATATTAACATTCAAACATGTTTTGCATAATTTTCACTCATTTGAATTACTAATTTCGTGTCTTTTAAAGCCACAAACATACAATTATGTAAACAATATCAAAATCATATTATAATCGTATTTAATTTGAGGTGAATTCGATATGATCTTCACAAAGCTACAATTCTAATTTGTGGGATTGAATTCAATGACACATATGTTCTATATATATAAATCGAATAATAATCATATCTACTTTAAAATAAAAGATGCACTAAACTGCAATTTTGTTTTCTTACTTTTTTTTACTGATATATCAAATCATTATGAAAATAATTTTTTAGATTCATTAACTTTGAGATGTAACTTTCACGACTTACTAAGTTATATTTCTGATTTTGGAAATTTGAACTCACTTATGCGTAATTTATACTGGATAATATTACTTTTATAGTGATCATTTGAAAATATGATATTTATTTGCAGATTAAATTTGCACGATAATTGGCAAGCCACAATTCAGATTTCCTCTGTTTGATCTGACATATAATTATGTGATCAGTATGAAAATCATATTTTAATCGGATCTAATACTGCCTAAACCTCGTCAAGCTGAACTTCAGATGTTGTTAATTCAGACTCACTAATACATAAATCTGAACTCAGAAAGGAAAAGCATCGACTACATAACGAATTTTAGATAAATCTTGCAAACTCTTTAATTAAATGAAGTTCTGATTCTGTAAGTTTTAATTCCTGGTCATATAATTAACTATATCAAGATAATATTCTAATAAATTTTGCAAGATCATCAACCAGCTGAATTTCTGGTTTTCTGTGTTTGAACTGATAGATATATAATTAAAATAGTAGTATGAAAATAAAATTCTATTTCTATCTATTTTCCGATAATAATTGTACGCTCTTCATTAACCTGCAATTCTGATTTCGTGGTTTTACACTCACTGATATATAATTATGAGAGCGATATTGAAAATCATATTATAATCTTAACGATTTTGATAGAAATGCAGCATAATAAATCCCGTGAACATTTCAGTTGAAGGGATTTATTATGCTACATTTCTAGTTTTATTGCTTTGGAAACACATATTTAATTATGTGATCTGTATGAAAATAATATTATAATCCTAGTTTCTCTGAGATTAAATTTGTACAATTTTTTTACGAAAAATCTGTTTTTCTTAAGTAGGAATTTCTTTATATACAAATAATGAAAATCATATTCCAATCATACCTACTTTAATATGAATGTTGGCATGATCTTCACTAAACTGCAGTTTTGATTTGGTGACTTTGAACTCACTGATATTTAATTTTATGGTCAATAAGAAAATTATATTTTAATTAAAATTCGAAGACGGCTTTCATACTGACGATAAATTACATTTACTGCTCTTAAATTAAGTACGCGTGAACAATTGCTCATTTATACATATTCCTAATCAGCCAATGTCAACCATTAAATGTATATAAGCATTTAAACTTCGTCATGTCGACCTGTTACATTTCATTTCATGCATTAGTATGGGAAAGAAAGGTAATTAAAATTATTTACAATACGACATGGTCGATAGTATCAGACAGGGGTTACTATTAAAAAATACTGATTTACTGGTATTTTCCTGCACGGCCATCTCTAAATGTTACCGAGAATGGTCTGAAAAGTTAAAAGAGCGGCAATCCTGTGAACGGAAATCCCTTGTGGATGAAATATGTGAATGGTCAGATTGGTTCTAACTGTTAAATGGACAATAATAGCTCAAATGAAGGTTAACATAAGAGCATCTCTAAACGTACATGAAACCTTGAAGCAGTAGAAGACAATGATGAGTGTCATTCCTGTCAAATAAGAACAAGAAGTTGAGGCTACAATTCGCTAAGCATCATAAAAATTGATCAAGAAAACTTAGAAAATATTCTCTGGTCTAATGAGGAATTAGATTAGGAATTTGAGTCAAAGTTCAAAAGTGCTCTCCGATTAAAAACATTTTTACTATTTTTATATGTGAATTTTAGTAAATTGCAATGAATTAGGAATCAATATAAAAATCATATTATAAATATTTTGAGTTGAAGATTGAAGTAAACTAACTGAGCTGCAAAGTTTGACTTGTGTGTTTTAACACAAACATGCAGAATTTATCACCAGGCACATCATATTATTTTGAACTACATTCAGAATTATTGCTAAGTTAACTGATAGAGCCATCTTACAAATGATTATGAGTCCATCAAGACAATCGTATTTTTACGAAAACTATGCTGTGATAACGATTCGTTGATTTGATTTGTGATAAAATACAGTCGAACTGGAATTAATGCAGAAAATGAGTGCTATATGGTTAACAAAATTATATTGCTAAAAGAATACTCTAAGAAGAAAATTAGTCGACGTGCGTTTTGATGTAAAGTTGAATTACTCGATGTGAATTTAGTTACATATGCTTGAGGTGCGGTCATTAAAATCATCTTAATTGAAATACTCTCTGAGTTGAAAGAGGAAATGAGTATGATATAACGATGAATTCATAAATGGTAAGTGACTTACACATGCTTGAAGACTATTTTGGGAAGCATATACTTTTTAAAATGTCTTGGTTGAAGATTAGACGATGTTCGTTGATATATAACGATAAATTCCTACATATGAATTTATTAACACATGTTTGACGAACCATCATGAAAACATGTTATTTTAAAAATCTGCAAAGCTGCATTTACACGAAATCCATTTAGATGTAACGATGGATTCCAGATGCGAATTTACTTACACATGCTTGATTGAATATCATGAAAATATTTTATTTCAAAAAATCATCTGAGTTGAAGGGTTGATGAAGTTAAATCATATGTAACAATGACTTGCAAAATGTGAGTTCATTTGCACATGCTTTTGACATATCATCATGAAAACAGATTTTTCTAAAATGCTCGAATTTGAAGTTGAGTTGAAGTTTTCTAAGATGTAATAATGAAATACTAGATGTAAATTTACTTGCGTCTGCTTGACGGAACGCAAAGAAATATCTTATTTTACCAATCCTCTGAGTTGAATGTTACACGAAGTTCAGTGAATTTCTAGATTGGAATGAATTGTTCAACCTGAACACTGTATTTATAATAGGGACTCGCATATTCATTTCAACTCTAAACTTTTTTTTCACCCTTAAACTCAGTGCATTTTTTAAAAAGATGTTCTAATGATGATACGTCGAACTTGTGTAAGTAACATTTATATCTATAATTTCGTCATTACACCCCAGCGGACTTTGTCTAAATTTTAACTCAGAGCTTTCTGAAAATAATCAGTTTTCATGATGATCTATTGATTATATGTAAGTGAGTTAACATTTCAAATTACATTTAATCACAACGGATATTTCATCCTTTATATCTGAATTTCTTTTTAAATATTATTTTCTTAAGGATACGTCAAGCAATGAGAAGTGATTCACTGTTAGATCGTTTAAATTTTAATATCGCAACCAACATTTCCTCTATGAAAATGAGTATATTTTTGTTATTTTCTTCCTAAATCATGCTCCTATTTGAATGTATAATGTCCACTACAGGGTACTGTTGAATATCTATCATTGAACTCTCTCACAAATATATTATCAGTTGAAAAAGAGATCCCATTACTATAAATGCTGTTAGGTAAATATCGAACACAGTCAATTGAGGAATAGTTTTTAATTTGCAGATTGGAACACACAATAAACAGTTTGGGAAATCTGCAAGAAAATTTCACTGTTGTGTTAAATTATATTACTTTCTTCTTCGATTATCTCTATAAAAAAGTAGTTTTAGTAATGATCTTATATAGAAGAACTTTTATAATACAGTTTCTTAAGTCGTTGTTGGTTGGTACAATCAAGAGTAGTGCTCAGTATACAAGACTGAATAGACACGAAAGAACTTGTAAAATCACCAGGAAAGTAAATATTACGATAAATGATAAACATGAAATTGTTGGAAAAGTTCCTCTGAGAAACAGGGCTCATTTTCGATAAATAAACCTGTCATTGTTAGATTTGTTATATTGAAGAGAGGTGTTCAGCTTGTGAAATTCACACCAATCTACTTGTGAAATCATTAGAAATTATTGTTGCAATAAATGCTGCCACATGATCAACTGAAGAATACCTTTCATTTTATGTCGATGAATTTTACTTATAAAATCACACGTGATCATTCATATCATTGAATTACAGTAAATATTCTTAAGTGACTGATGGATGAATACCTTTATGCTGTAGTTTTGATTTCATACGACCGAATACATACAATTCCAACAGTGTTTTTATGAACATCCCATTTTAAACATAGATCTTATATTAGTGTTTAAAAACGTTCGTGATGGAATACTACCGAATTTTGATCTCTTCGATAGTTTGTGGGATCAACATAAATACCATTCCTAAACAGTTGGGATATGCATAAAAGTCGCATCGATACTATTACAGCGTTTACATAATTGCCAAATTATTATTATTATTATTATTATTATTATTATTATAAGATCCATAGAGTTAGTTCAATGGATCGTATTGAATTTCTAGGGATGAACTAAATACAGGAAAATGAACATTACGTAATTTTTAGACGAAGAACATTTTAGCGTGCTTTTGAGTTCCCAGAGTATGAGCTTACTCCAAAATGCCTCTTGCAACCGTACGAAAACTATGTATAAACATGTCATGGTGGATCAATATATATATACATACCATGACAGACATTTTACTACATAAAGTCAAATATTCACCACAAATTCGTATTGACGCAGAAAAATATTTTCTGTATGAATTGTTTTTTCCATCATTTAATAGGAATTTATTGATGTATCCAGGTGGATGTTCCCTACTAAATGTTCGGCGAAGTCATATGTGATATCTCACTGAATTTCGAGTATTGAACTCACTTCTAATTATTTGCTACTTTGGGATGTAAACGACTGCTTTTCTCTAAATGTTCTTGCGGGACTTTAGGAAGCTGTTCATTGTATTATTTTTATTTCTAGAATCTTTTATAGTCAGAATTTCTTTGATCATAAATTATATTGTTTATCGCTTAGAAAATAGTTTTCTTGAAGTGGTGAAAAACTTAATTGTTGATGGCAGCATTAAAAAGTTTCCTAATGACACTAGATAAGCTGTTTGGCGATATTGTTATGGGGACAAGAGATTACCTGCACTCATACACACAGCGCATACACTCGACACATTTCATGAGATTGGGAAACATATTTCTTCAGGCAACGGTGGTAAATGGCTTCGACAAGTTTGGAGATGGTCCTGGGCTGAGATTCTTGAGAACACTTACATGGATTTTATCCAGACCAGTAGATTCCGTCGTTTCCAGGCTTTTGATAAGTTTGAAAACTTCCCAAGCCGTAACAGAGAAATCGCAAAGCTTGTGCTACCTAATGTGTGGAAATCAGGTAAGGAATCGTTTAATGTGAAGTTAGAGGTGAAGATCATTGCAAAGAGCCTAGCATTATATAAAGATTACGCGATAACCTCGGGAACATTTATAATGTTGCTCAATGACGCTCTGCCTCTACTGCATATTTTACTCAATAGTAGATACGTTCTCTTTTTGTCTCGTTTCCACTCTTCCCTGGTCTTTTGAACAGAAGTAGTGGTTTATCTTTCATACGTGTAATGGTTGGGCTTCCAGTTCGTTCTAAAGTATTTTCATTCTCTTTGATAGCCATTGGCTCCTTGCATGAGGTGGACTGATTAAAAAAAAAGTTGCTCTTTGAATTTTCCAGGACGTTTAGTAATTGTACGCGATTCTTATGTAAAAGTTCTTCTACAACGGTTCCTTTGATAGAGACGGTAGTATTTGTTACTGTAGGGTATGGACACAGCACATACAGATGTTAAACAAGGCTGGATATTTGACTTTTGTCAGTATTTTTGTGTGAGGATAAAACTTTCTATGCTGGTGAGAATCCATTTGTAAATGAGTGAAGCTGGTTTGGAGGGTCCATTTTTTTAAGAAACCAGAGAGAGGCGTAAAATCGAAAGTTGTCCCAGTCAGCTTTGGTGTATCGCTAGATTGTCCTGTGAAATGGCATATCTGAGTGTGGTTTGGAATCAACTTGGACATGAACCAATGAGTAGTCTGAAGTTCCCAAGGGAGGTAACACCTCGGTGAGCTATTGATTAGTGCCGGAGGGGAATAAGAGATCTAAAAATTTCGCATGATTTCCAGCTGTATCGGGAACACTAGGAAGCTTACCCACAATTTGGGTCAGCTAGTATGAAGCATTATACGTATATTATACACTTTATATTTTAAGAATATTAGCAAGATTTTCATTGTGTTTCTACATATTTTCCCTCTCTCGTCATATGCGGTTTTAGTTAATTTCTATAATCTTTATTTAGTGATATCACATGTCCTTAGCATATGTATTCTTGAGTTTCTCGTAGTTCTTCATTTATATATTCATCATCTTTTTAGTAGCTTCACAATTGAACATTATTTTGTTTCAATTCTGTTCATTTTTAAACTTAGTTTCTGGATTTAACTCATTTAGCAGTAGTATTATCGTATATATTGTCAATAACTTGTATATAGTTCTCATTAATACTGTTTTTGAAATGAATGAAAAATACTGTCTTCTATTGACACAAAGGCCTTTTAGATTTCTTGTTAATATTCTGTTTTTGGAATAAGTTAAAAAATACTGTCTTTTACTGACTCAAAGGCCTTTTCACAGGCATCCAAAGCTAAACAAAGCGGTTTGTTATTATTCTGTTGTATTTTTGTAAATGGTCAGTCGTTTAGTAGCCTCTCCTAAAACCTGACTCTTCGCTTGACTGGTTTTCATTTAGTGTACTTTTAATCGGTACTTTCGATATTAATGTGAACATGATCTTGTTTCCAATGTATTTTTTAATCATTTCACCACAAGGAAGGTAATAAAGTCACTAAGATGCAAGGTGCGGGTTACATAGTATGAAAGAATATAAGAAAAGAAACATTATTAAGTAACGAGAACAATAAAAAAAACAGTAATCAAGACAGAAAATAAGGATTGGCACTGCATTTAAATATTTGAAGATCAAAGTTGGATGGTTAGATTTTCTATGTTGATTTGTTTTATCTATCATTTGCGTGCGCTGAGTAAATAGCTATTTTAATCCTTTGTGAAACTTTTCTACTGCATCTTTCAAAAGATCGATTATGCTATTTTATGCTGGTATTTTTGCCATTTTACATTTTAAATCAAACGCTTTATTTCATATGTTGTTACTGCAGGATAGTCATTGGTATCTGCTGGAATAACTGTTTCTGATAGTTGTATATCCCAAGTCTACGAATCTGTACATTTTCTTTATTCTTAACAACTTGTGCCCACACTTAGTTCATTTATTTATTTCTCTTTCAATGTTGCTTATCTATGTAGGTTGCGAATCAAGTTCTTCTTTTTTAACATATAGATATGTGTGTGCGTGTGGATGTGTGCATGTGTATAGATGTGTGAGTGTATGTAGATACTATTGTGAGGATGATGGAAATAAATCTGAAAATATTAACAAAATCAACGAGACTTTATTGTTTGTTAATCAAAAGCTGATTAGCTACAAAGATGTTTTCCAAGTTGTTTTCATGTTTTCTATATGTTGATACTCGTCAGGTTTATATTTTTAAAGTCAGAAATCGAAGATGCTTAGTGTTATCGTTCAAACTAGCATTACAAAACTAATTGAAAGCGGGATTATGTCGTTATAGCTGCACAAATGAATCTTAAACAATAAAACTAAGCCTTGAATAATTCGAATATCACCATCTCAAAGTAATATCGAAACGAATACAAAAAATATGGAAGACAAAATAGAGAAATTTTAAAAAATCACAAATATCGAGTGTGAACAAAACTGAAATAGTCGAATGGGGTAACTTAGTTATGCCATTAGTATTTACTAATTGAGTGTTCACATAGGTAGTAACTTGTAGTTCACACAGGAGAGAAAGTGACAACAGCAAATTTTCTCATTAGTCCAGCACACTTTTTGATACACGAGTTGCATTCAGCAACATTCTCATCAAAAGTGGCTTCGACCCTGTCCCCCAGGTTTCCAGTTCTTCTTGTCCTTTTCCTAGTTTCTTATGAACACCCCCTACCACTCTGCTGAGAACTGGTAAGATTTTCACATTCATGTTATATGAACACCGACAAGTCTCGGATACTTATCCATCTTTTTCCATTCTTACAGATTTACTCTGTATTCTATTGGAATAACGAACATTACTCACAAAAATGTTCTTTCCGTCTTGTTTGTGATTACTAGGTACGGTTTTCCAGAGTGAATTAGGTGAATCTCAAAATCTGATTTTTAAAAAGTTCACTTCATTAAAACAGATGCTGATCTGTGCATATACCATTGATTTGTATAATTAAATGGCTGTCATTTAGATAGTGCCAAGTGGATCATCATGCTGACTCATTCATGCTTTTTTATTCTTTCTAGCCTGATTTTCTACATTCGTTTAATATTTGGTTGCCTATCCCATTTTTATTTCTGCATTGTCTGTATTGTGCTCATATGTTTTATCGATCATGGGGCTTATCAACAAGTGGACCCTGAATTTCACCTTTCGTGATAAATGGGTGATATGAACGCCTATCAACTCAATTCAGTCCACGAGTAAAGCTCAAGCTTCCAGTCTCATGCCATATCCAAGCTACGCTTAGAAATTAACCACAAGTAGAATTCGTATAGACGATTCTGGAAAATATGGATAAGAAAGATATTGGATGATCGATTCCATGTACCGCTCCAGTTTATACCTCATTCTATCCTCCACCTTTACAAGAGCCAGATCAAGACGGAAATGGAGTACTGCTGACATATATGGCCAGGAGCTATCCAGTTTTCAATTTCTAGTCTCGACAGGGTTCAACATTGTCTCTGCGTCCTTGTGAGCGATGAATTATTTTCAAACCAACAACATTTTTCCCACAGATACACATGTCGCAAGCCTCTCGCTACTCTATCGCTATTTCCATGGATAGTGTTAAGGCGAATTACATTCCTTAGTTTCACTAGTTCTAACCATCAAGGTTAAGATCCACCATGCCATACACTTTGTAGCGAACCACACATTCCCTTCATATTCCACTTGTAAGATTAATGTTCCATCCTAGTAGATTCTTCCCACAAACCGTTGCTTTGTGGAACCGACTCCCACGAGGATGGGTTCCCAATCACTACAATCTTATCATGTTTCTCACCCAGATATTTCCATAAATTGTGTCACTTACCCTATGACCCTCTACCTCGAGTGGTTCTTGAGTCTTGTACAAGGTGGACATCATTATAAAAATAAAATTAATGCTTATGGCATTATTTTGGGTCATTATCAAGAGCGACTCAGTTTTTTCTTAAGGTTTATCCTACGGTGCGTTTATACTAGTAACTAATACTACTTCACGGATATTTCAAGAGTCATACCTAAGGAAACCGCTAATGTTAGGAACACTACATTTATACAAAATGGATCTATGAAACACTTCAATTTTAATCCAGATAAGAGAAAACAAATGAATAAGAGAATCCATTGCTAGGTCAGCTGCTAAGAAAGTTGGTTCACTGTGTCCTACTAGACAATTTTTATCTCCTGAATATATCTTACATATCTATAAGTCTACCATCCGTCCATGATTAGAATACTGCTGCCACATATGGTTTGGTGCTCCCGCTATATAGAGATCATTAATAAAAACCATATAATAATCAGCAATATTATTGATCCTGATCTGATGTCTCGACTTCAATCCCTTTCACACCGCCGTAATGTTGCCTCCATGTGCCTTTTCTATAAACACTTTCATAGCAATTGTTCGGATGATCACAATGCGCAGTGCTAGACTGGCGACAAGGTCTCACCAATTTACAGTTGAGTTAGCTAGATGTAACCGTATGTTCTATGCTAACAGTTTCTTTTTTAGAACTTCTCGGATGGAGAACTTTTTTGTTAATAGCCGTCTTTGGTTTATTTGAGTGTAAGCTAGAAAATCACCTGCTTTGCTTGCCCTAGCTCATTGGTTATAACCCGGCATATTCGTTGCTACTTTTGTCCAGTAGGAAACTGAGTGACGCTAAGAATAATGGTGACAATGAATCTCTTTGGAAGAACCAGCTTTTGATGTTGATTGACTTCGATAACTCTTTTGTTGTAATATTTAAAACATTGCTTGTTTAAAGAAAGGTGAAATCACGCAATCACAGAGAGATGGAAAGAGAGAGACGTGGAGAGAGGTGGATAGAAACTTAAATAGTTATGCCCCCAACGACCGACGTATTCACGACTTTTAGTATTAGATTTTTTCACCCCAAGCAAGGCGGGAAGCCACTAGCACGCAAGGGATTACAGAGTATGTGGAGCGAGAGAAGATAGGAGTGATAGAGGAAAGGATGAGGAGAAGGATAGTGGATAGATCAAGGCAACTGGAGATGTCGATTGACATTACATTTGAATAGTTGGAGATTATAGCTATCAAGGAAACAGGAAAAGGGAAAGGAGTTCGAAAGGCGAGAGGTGCGAGATATGAAGCTATTGGAGTAGAAGAGACGGCTACATTTAACAGTTTCAAGAGTGAAAGGGTGAGAACGGGATGCCAGCCTCCTAGGACGCTTGAATTCATGAAGTCTGGGAACCAGCGAAAGCAGCTCATCGGGGCAATTACTATGAAAGTATTTGTAAAAAAGACAGAGTGGGGCGACGGCACGTCTGTGAGAGAGCAACTGCAGACGAGATGCCAGATCAGGACCAATTACATTGCATATCCGTCTCTGGATCTTATCAAGAACCCCAAGACAAACAGAAGGGGCTTCAGACCATATATGGCGGCAATACTCCATGCAAGGGCGAATGGTTGATTTGTAGATTTGAAGGATCGATTCTGGAGAGAAAAATTTCCTGGCGCGGCACAAGAGAGCCAACTGTCCTTGCAGTGGACGAAGCTATTGACTCAATGTATTCGTTCCATCTCAGGTCAGCAGTGAATGTGAGGCCGAGCAGCCACAAAGAGGTGCTCTCGAGAAGTTGAGCGTCAGACATTCTAATGGGGGATAGGGAAGGATCTCTGTGGTGATTAATAGAGAGCAGTTTTGTTTTTGAGGCGTTAAAGTTAACCAGCCAATTCCTGCCCCATTTCACAACCGATTGGAGGTCCTTTTCGAGGCGAACGGCCAGGTTAGTTTTGTCAGCGACACTAGATTTGTTTTTGAGGCAGGAGTAAATTGTAGTGTCATCCGCGTAGATGCCTACTTGAGAATCTATGACGTCAGGAAGATCGTTGATGAAGATAAGGAACAGAGTAGAACCTAGGATGTAGCCTTTGGGGAACACCAGCGTTCGTGGGTTAGGAGCTGGAGGAGAATCCGTTGAGAACGACCTTTCATCTACGGTTTGACAGGAATGATTGTATTAAGTTAAACAATCGAACTGTAATTCCATAACCCTGGAGCTTGCGAAGAAGGCCGGCATGTCAAACCCTATCAAACGCTTTGGAGATATCTAGAGCCTCGGCACGAGCTTCTCCGTTATTTTGAAGAGCTTGGTAAACAATTTCAGTGATGGCCGTAAGCACATCAGCTGTAGAATGGGCAAAGCGGAAACCATATTGCTTGTCTGAGAGCATCATGGGATGTAAGGTGATTAATCACTTCGGCGTTGATTAAAGCTTCGAAGACTTTGCCGAAGAGGGGTAGGAGACTGATAGGACAGTAATTAGAAGGGTCAGACGGATCGCCGGAGACAGGAACAATCGGTGAGGACTTCCAGCAGTCTGGGGAACAAGATTCCTTGAGGCAGTACTTATATAATTTGGAGAGTGCGAGCGCCAGTTCAGGTGCACATTTCTTCAAGACAATGGCTGGTAACCCATCTCCACCGCTAGCCTTGTGGGGGGCTAATTTAGCGATAATGCCCAATACCAATGACGGGGTTATGTGCAATCCGCTCAATACGGCCTCAGTTCAAAGAGGGAAATCGGGTATGGGTACACCGGAAGAGTCGAGCGTTGAATTGAATGAAAATTTCCGAGCAAAGCATTCAGCCTTATCGGCAGAGGAGGTCAGGGCCTCAAACTGGTTGAACAAAGGCGGTATAGAGGGTTTGCTATTGTTAAGTACGCTCTTGCAGAGACGCCAATGATCCTTGGAGCCGAATTTGCGAGATGCAATACGTTCCTTCAAATAGTGACTTAGCTTCGTTGAGGACACGCTTACACTCATTACGGGCAGAGACAAAGAGACGTCTATTGCAATCGGACATGTCGCTACGATATACGTGGAAGTGGTTCCTATGGGCAATGGCAGCTGAGCAAGCAGCGGAGAACCAAGGGGAGGAGCGAGATTTGACCTCATATTTCCTTGAGGGGATGAAAGCGTCGATTCCAGCTTTAACCCAGGAGGAGACCTCAGAAGCACATTCTTGAACGGGGAGCGTAAAGACAACATCCCAGGGGACATCGCGGAGGAAATCACGGAACGAGTCCCAGTCTGCTCGTTGATAGCAGAACGAGGTTATAGTTGTAGAAGGTTCTTTGCAGGGGGTGGGTGATAATAGGAAGAATACAGAGAAATAAAGAGTGTAGTCATGGTAGTGGTGGTAATGGTGATGATAGTGGTGATGGTGATTGTGGTGATAATAACTTCTCCATTATTTTTAATGGTCTTTTGTTATTTGATTATTTATTTATTAGTAATTGCTATACAATTTTGATTTTATAAACCATACAATACAAGCACTCATCATAAACTTTTCTTTAAATATTTTTAGTAATTATATATTAATCGAATATATGGGTAAAGTAAAACATATTCGTGTTATAACAAGATTAGGGAGATTTGAATACAGTTTCTTTATATTATTGAACATAAGAGAGAAAAAGTCAAAGAAAATTCCATAGAAAATTGAAGGCGGAGTCTGGTGACGCACGTCGTGTCACCTTGAGATCTAAACGCTAGTAAATGAAGATTTTACCATTGTTGTTCATAATAGTAATAGTAAAAATAAAATAAAATAAATAAAAATAGCCGGAGGAGGCCTGACTCCCGGAACGTGATGGACCACTATGGTATGGATATGCTCTGGCGCCCACGAACCAGCCTCGACGTATGGGTAAATATGAACTAACTATAATGCTGACACAACGAAAAATATTGATAAACTCACAGAGGCCCTCTATATTCATTAAAAGAAAATCTCACAAAAAGAGCAATAAATAAATGGTCTAGGAAAGAGTATATACCGCTACGATAAATCTGACGAGGACAACAACGACCAAAGTTGCCTATAATATCTGGCGAGGAAAACACCTCTCAAACAGAATAAACATCGATGTCAACAAACTAGCCAATGTCAGGCAAAAAAGAATACCTAAAACAGAACTCGAAAGCATCCGAGAAAACCTCATAAATAGATTAAACGTTAACAACAAGGGGATAAATGTCAACAACCACGAGGATACGCATGCAGAGGAACAAATTGAAACCAGTTGTAATAAGCCTTCTGGGTTACACAACCAACTAGAGGAAGATAATGAAGAGTATGAGAGAAACAAAGATGACAAAATCATTCATTTTATATGGGAGAATGTAAAGGAAATGTCTTTCGAGGAAAGGCTAAAAATTCCAAAAGTAGGAAAGAACCGTCAAGTGAAAGAAAGCATTAACCTTGCTAACAAAACAATTAGAAAAATAAGGGACGAAATAGAAAGAACGATGAACCTGATAGAAATTAATCATCTTATATAGACAGCCTCGGTAACGATTGCTGAAACAATAAGTGAAAAAGTAAAAACCAAAAGTAAACAAAAAAGAAAAATGCCAGTCTGGAAAGAAAAATAGGAACCAAAATAAATAAAATACAAGGAGAATTGTCACTTCCAAGTGAAGCAGACAAGAGCTTCGAAATGAAAGAAAGAAAAAAGTAAACTATTGAAACAAACCTTGACATAAAGAATAAGACTGACGTACAAAAATTAAAGAGAATCTGAAACAACAAATTCAAGCGAAGATACAGAGAATCAAAAAAGAAACAGATTCTTCTGGCAAAACAAGATCTTCAAAGAAGATGCCACGTGGCTATATCAAGAACCGGGAAAAATAAAAGAGAAATAAATGATCCACCTAATATCCAGGAAGTCGAGGATTTCTGGTCTAAGGTGTGACAAAAATGCAAAATGCACAATCAAAGAGCTACATGGATCAAGCAACAACAGAAAAATGGAATATCAATATTAATACATATGAATATTACTGAAACAATCGCTGCCATCTACAAAACCAAAAGCTAGAAAGCACCAGGAATAGACCTAATAGCCAATTTTTGGATAAAAACCTATCTAGCACCAACCAAGACCTCGCACGGGCGTACAATGATAACTCAGAAAAATGCCTCAAATGGCGCATGTGGGGAGTCACGTACCTACTTCCAAAAGCAGAAGAAACGCAAAACCTGAAGAAATATAGGCTCATTACCAGCTTACCAACAATGTACAATATCCTCACTTTTGCCATAACTGGGTGATCATACAACTTCCTTGAGAGAAACAATTTACACCCAGCAGAACAGAAGTGATGTAAAAGAGGTAGTTTCGATTCAAGGAACAACTAATTATCAATAAAACAATATTGGAAAACAAATAAAAGAAAATTATCGATAGCATGGATCGACTACAAGAAGGTGTTCGACAGTGATACTATCTCATGAATAATGAAGAGCCTAAAATATACAAAGTATACCCCCACAAATATCAAATTCATAACGAAGAGCATGAAAAGCTACACTAAATCTAGACCATACAAACGAGTCATTAACATCGAAACCAATCAACATCAAAAACGGGATCTTCCAAGGAGATTCATTATCACAATTACTCTTCTGTCTTGTATTAGCGTCACTCAGTTGCCTACTGAACAAAAGTAGCCACGAATAAAAACACAGAATTAAAAACTGAATCACCTATTCTATATTGATGATTTTAAAACGTTCGCCAAGGATGACAACCAACAGAAAAACCTACTCACCATTGTCAAAATCTTCAGCGAAAATATTAGGATGGAGTACGGAATCAAGAAATGTTCCAAAGCCACCTTCAAAGGCGGTAAAATAACTTAAACTACGGATTTACACCTTGATATCAATAACAAGATTAAACAAATAAACCTAGATGGTACATACACATAATTAGGAGGCAGAATACAACATTCAATTAAGAAGAAAAAGATCAGAAAAGAATATTATAGAAGTGTGTGTTTGATTCTAGAAAGCGAACTTAATAGGGCCAATAGAATGAAGGCTATCACCACGTTAGCTATGCCCATAGTAATATAAAACGTCAAGATTATTAAATGGAAGTTGAATGACATTAAAAGAAAAATGCTTACCCAAATGAGGACGCACAGCCCAAAATTATATGTTGATAGGCTGTATGTATCAAAATCTTTAGGAGGTCGACACCTAATCCAACTTGAATTAACCCTAAAAACTACAATAATTGGTTTGATTACCTACTTAAAAATGACAAAAACAATGATCCACATCTAAAAATAGTAAAACGCCAAATCCACCCCATCAACAAAGAAGCTGTACTCTTCAAGAAATAGCTTAATATTCCTGAAATCCCACCAAAAAACAAAGCGAATGTCATCTACGCCAAACATGTAAAGCAGAAAGCAAAACAACTTGGCCAAATGAAATTGCAACAAAACAAGGCGTTGCATGGCAAATACATAAAAATAACGAAAGAAGCCGGTGAGGATCAACAAAAACACATCAGCGGCTGAGAAGCACTGGACTGAAAGCTAAGACAGAAGGCCTAATTATTGCAGCTCAGGACCAAAGACTCGCAACCAGATCCTATCACTGTCACATAATCTCGGCGTGTCCAGAACTGGCAGAGACCAAGGTAGCAGAGACCAAGGTAGCGACATATGTGCACTGGAAGATATGCAAGAAGCTCAAAATCGAAACCACTGAGAGATGGTATCACCACCAACCAGACACAGCTTCCCAAAATAACGATGTAACTGAGACATGCCAATTCAAATTGACAGGGAAATAAAAGCCAACAGACCTAATATTATCATAAAAGACAAGAAATTCTGGAAGTGAATGTTTATTGATATAGCTGTACCATCTGAGAGAAACACTTCACGAAAATTATCGAGAATTTGTTCCAGTACAAGGACCTGGAGATCAATATTAACAGAATGTGGGGAATGAAAACTGAGACTGTATCAATAGTAATCGGATCTCTGGTCCTCGTGAGAAGAGGAATAGACAGTTTTACTAATAGTATCCCAGGTAACATCAACATATAAGTTGCCCAGAAAATCGCCCTACTAGGAACATCCCATATACTAAGAAAACTGCTATCAATCAAATGACAATTCCTAAGGATCATAGTTTGGACCCGGCTCTACAGGATACAAAGCAGGATAAATGATACACAAGCAATAATAATGATAATAATAATAATAATAATAATAATAATAATAATAATAATAAGAAGAAGAAGAAGAAGAAGAAGAAGAAGAAGAAGAAGAAGAAGAAGAATTCCGAGAGTTTTGATGATGAAAATAAACAAAAATAACAATGGGAAACAGTGGCACGAACAGCATCCATGATAATAATAAAATGTTTCTGTAAGTTTTCTATAATTATATATTTCTTTGTTCTCTAATTTTTTTATATTCATATTCTACTGATAGAGATGTTGGTTTCGAAGATACGCGTACATACCTGAATGTGCAAGACATTGTCAATTGATATGGTGGAGCTCACGAAGTCTTGTGCGTGTAGAAACTGTATTGGTTATGTTAGTAATGAGTTCTGGTGCAACTTTTACTGCAGCAGTTTGATGATTTTTTTCCACAGTTCATTTTAAAGCTTGTCAGTCTCTTTCAGTCAACTTTGGTTTCCATCCACTATTACCCCTTGCTGATGGTGTTTTGCCTTGTTTTGTGTAAGCTGTTATAAGAGTGGAAACTGTAGCACGTGACATATTCCATAATTCAGACGTTTTGGTTACAGATGCTCTCCTGCTAATCGAGCACCGAAAATTTGTCCTCTTTGAAAATCCGACAGGTCGCGCGCATTTTAATATATAACTCTTTTACCTGAAGATACATACTGACTTAATTAAGGGAAAAGCAAGATAACGGAATAAAGTGCTGAGCAATTATCTTTTATGCCGGTTTGATATTCACAAATACCTGGAAATGCCGAAATTTAAAAAACTGCTATTTTTGCAAACTGTTCACATGATTTTGTCTAACCCATATATATATATATATATATATATATGTGTGTGTGTGTGTGTGTGTGTGTGTGTTGTAAAAACTAGATAAAAAATTAAGTAAATTTCTCTTGTCAGTGATATTTAAAGAAACATGTTTAAAAGAAAGATTGCTGTCCAAATACACACACGCACGCACACACACACACACACACACACACACACACACACATACATATATATATATATATTCCAAAGAGTTTTATGGGGCGATATTATGATTATGTGAGGATATATACATACACACACGCACACACACGCACACACACACACACATACATACATACATATATATATATATATATATATATATATATATATATATATATATATATATATATATAAGATATATATAAGATATATATATATAGAGAGAGAGAGAGGTTCTATTTATAATTAAAACAGTCATAAGAAAAAGGAATAGTCAAGAATAATTTAAAGAACCCAGACTCAATAAAGAATGAGCAGTGGTGAGAAGAATCTGGAAAATCTTGAAGCATGATCCGGAACGCTGGTGAAAAAGTGTAGTGGATGGCAAGCGTAGGAAAGCAGCCATGATGAAATAATGTTATCACTTGACTGACGCTATTGATTGTAGCAAGAGTTAATAAGGTGCAGTAGCTATCTTTGTCCCCAGTCTCGCCACTGCTCTTGATGTCATTATTGTTGTCATTGTTGTTTCAATAATTATTCTTGGTTACATTGCGGTAGGATTTTTTTTATTTTCTTCAACACCATCTCCATTTTTTTTTACCCCAACGGATCAATTTAACCAGAATAATCTAATAGTTTGCGTTTACAATTAACCTGGAAACTGCCCATTTGCGTGTATAAATGCGTCTTCGTCATTGAATATATAATTATGTGTGTGTGTGTGTGTATTTGTGTGTTCGCGTGTCAATATGCGTGTCTGCGTCGCAGCATACGCATATGCGTGTTCGTATATGTGTGTCTCTCTTGATTGGTTGACTAGCTGGTGAAAGGGCGGGGAAAAGGAGGTTGATTTTGATTTAGCGAACGTATAGGCACGTGTTGATGAAAATAACAATCAGAGCGCTACAGAATCGGAGGTTCAATAATGTTGCTTATTAAAAAGGGTAATCATCTATAGCCTTAAATTGTAGAAGGCGGGAAGGAATGTGAAGTAAATTAAAAAAAAATAAACAGGAAGGATGCAAAGGGAGAGAGAAAGACAGAGAGAGTGTTTAAAAAAAAGAAAGAAACTTTAGTTTATCGAGTGAAAAAGAAATAAAAACAGTCAATGATTGAAATATATCAACCAAGAAATGACTGAATACACGATTCAAAACACACTCACGTATATATAAGAAAATAGAATCAGTATATATATATATATATATATATATATATATATATATATATATATATATATATATATATATATATATATATATATATATATATTAATTTGTACGCTATTATAGTGGAAATTTCGTATTTGAAATAAACGCCCAATTTTTATTTTTATAAACAGCATACCAACCCCTATGGGTTATTAAATGCCGAAATCTATATAATTTGAACAATTTTATGGCTTCAATTAAATATATTTGAACACAATTGTATACCTTCAACTACAGATAAAATTTATTGTTGTTAATTTTATTATAAATATGTATTGTTGGTAATGTTTTATAAAAATAATGAATGGCTGGTATTTTAAGTATAAAATGTGTTTTATACTTTCACAATACTTTGTTTGGGGGTTCACAAATTGCTCATAGCTACGATCCTAACAGTCACCCCGAGTCATGGCGTACTTGAGAAGTACAGCAATTAAGATGTAGTTTCACGTTCCTCAAAATGTTCGATCTTCCGATCAGAGGCCTTGCTGCAGGATGTAATTTATCGTCATATCCAGGACTAGTTAAACAGTGATTATTACGTCTGCAGATCTATCGAAGTATGCTACTATAGTAACGTTTGAAGTGATAAAAATGTCGGATTATATATATAAAAATATATGAAAGTTCTATGTTCAGTGTATTAAAACGTTTGTTCGTCAATTTGGTAGCAGAGTAAATGCGAGTTCAATCTCTAAGCCAGTGGAAATAATGGTGAACAGTAACTAGAAATTCTCTGGCGGTTGCCTTGATCGAAATACTCCTGAGGAAGGCCAGGATGTGCGGGGAGTCACAAGGACCGAAATGTTATGATAAAGATAAGGGCATTAATCCGAATTTAAGTAATGTAAATTATGATAGTTCCTTATTGCAAAATTTCAGACGACACATTATTTTATCAAGCATTATCGTTTTCTAATAAGCTGTATAGCCACATCAATACACTTCGATGTGGTGTAAAAGTCAGCAGGCTTGTTTTGCTAGATCAATTACGACCAAGTAATCAGTCAGATCCTCACTTGGTCCTCCATAATTTTGATTATGTGCCACATTTAAGCTACGCTTAAAAATGGGAATAAACTAGAATGAACTAGTTCATATTTGTCTTCAGCTTTTGTTCCAGTACTTTGATCGTCCCAATCATTCAAGTGCTGGGAAACTGTTAATTTTGCAATACGCGTATATTTGAATGTAAAATTCCAAAGATTCTAGGATGTAACCAACAAAATCTTGTCGACCATACTAATAACATTGTCGATTTATATATATATATATATATATATATATATATATATATATATATATATATATATGTATGTATGTATGTATGTATGTATATGAATACGTTTTGCTATATTAACCTGACAAGTATATACAGTGTAACCCGGATATAAGAGGAACCCGGATATAAGAGAGATTTTCTCTGGTCAAAAATTAGAGCCTGTGTTAATGTATATATATAATAGACCAAACCCGAATATAAGAGAAACCCTGATATAAGAGAAACCCGGATATAAGATAACCCGGATATAAGATAAACCTGGATATAAGAGACTTCTTCTCCGTTCCCGACAACTCTCTTATATCCGGGTTACACTGTATATATATATATATATATATATATAAAAGTCAGCATAGAAGTCAACACTTAGAGGCGACAGTCTGTTTCATGCTAGATGCAATCATCGGGACATATATATATATATATCTGACGAGCTTTTTTACCCTGTGCCCCGACTACATGTAGAGCTACATTAGCTCTGCTAAGTTTTATTTTTTTACACATGTATTGAGTACTTTTTAATACTACTGTTTCCTGGTCTGATTCAACTCTGACCATTAACATTTTATTATATATATATATATATATATATGTGTGTGTGTGTGTGTGTGTGTGTGTGTGTGTGTGTGTGTGTGTGTGTGTGTGTAATTTTAATTGATTGGGGTCGCAGCATTTAATGATTTTTTTTCTTTTTGGTGGTAATTGACTGGAGATTATAGGAATGCACTTTGAAAGAGTCGATTTTCGAAATTATACTAAGTTAAAACTTTATTATTTTATTTATTTATTTTGTTTTAACTCTCGGGCACACAGGTATGTATACATGTTTCTGCTAGGACATCTTGTGGCCGCAGCTCAACTTTGCAAATAAGAAAGCTCATTCTTAGAAATAATTTATCTGGAAGTCAAACCCGGCATTGTCTTCTGTTTTTTTTTTAATTCTTATAAAAGTAGATAGGCTCTCCTAAAGCCTAGTCCATACTCCTTCCACTTCTCTTGAAAAAGTGTAGATGCTCATCCCTTATTACCTGTTTAAGAAGAGCTTCCCGGTTCCTTTCTTTTTCTATGACCCTAATAGTGATGCTGTCATGAATTGTTTGTGATATACGTGGATGGAGGCTACTTCTCTTCATACCTAGGGTACCAGGTACTTAGTTTTCTGGTTGCTGCTTCCTACTGATAGTTAGGATCCCGAACACCCGCGTAGCGACTTCAAAGGATGCTGTAATCAACAGTTGTGTAATATAGGGGTTCTTGCAGTGCCATGTCGCACATGGGAAGATGTTCTCGCAAAAACCTGCGCTGGGAAACCCCCGAGGCCAAACTATGTTGCAGTGTGCACAAGTTCCCTTCCTGCACATGTTACATTAGATGACTGACTGCTACTACTACCCAAGGCCTTTCTTTATCAAAATAACATATCATGTCTGTAAACAACCAAAGTTATAAACCTAAACCAGCTCAACAAAAAACACCTAAATCCCATAACCTTTGTTTCTTCAACATTCGTGGTATTCGTACCAAATTCTGCAGTGTGGAATCGTTCCTCTTCGAAAAGTCTCCAGACATCCTAGCTTTCTGCGGAACTAATCTTAACTCTTCAATACACCCCTCTGATTTCTCGATTCCTGGCTACCTTCCTCTCTTTAGAAAGGACTCTAATGTTCCCATGCATGGCCTGGGGTTTTATGTCCGCGAATATTTCCTACTGGCTAGGGAACTCTCACTTGAATCTCTAAACCATTCTTACATGTGTCTCCGTCTCTCTCTCTCTCTCTCTCTCTCTCTCTCTCTCTCTCTCTCTCTCTCTCTCTCTCTCTCTCTACTTAACTTTGTCAGCTATCTTTCTCTACCATCCTCCTTCCTCTCAAGACTGTTGTCTGCTTGATAATATTTCCGGTAATATAGACGTTTGTAAATATATTTGTGTTCGGTGACGTTAATGCCCTCATTCTCTCACACAAGTGCTTGTCTTCCCCACGCGTTTCCTCAGTAATCCTGACGGACACGCTTTTCTTCTCGACTCCTTTCTTACCTATATCCCTGACTCTTGTCGTACTTCGTAGCTCTGCCCTCTTGGTAACTCTGACCATGCAGTAGTGTCTGTAAACATCTCCTTTCGCTCCCCCACCAGCCTAGAACCTCCTACTAACTGAATATCTTTCTGTTATCAACGAGCAGATTGGAACCCGATCCCTGATTTCCTTTGTGACGTCGTTTGGAATGAAGTTTTTAATGCTATAATCCTATTAAAAAATGCGCGTCTGAGGTCTCCAGCAAGGAAATACCAAGTGAAACTGCGTTCATTTCCTTGGTTCTCACTTGCATGTTCGGCCGCTATAGCCCACAGGAATCAGGTTACTGTTTCCTAATAGAATGAAATAACGTATAGCATCTCGCAAGTTCGGTCCTAGAAACTATTGGCGGCTTTGCAAGTGTGTGCTGAATAGCAACAAATCCCTCCTCTATTTAATAAAGTCGAAGTCTTGACATCTTGACATCTACTGCAGATAAGCTTACATGCTTTGCTCGAAAATTCTCTTCCAACTCACTACTCGACTCATTTGAAGTACGTTTCCCCTCTAGAACTGAAGCTCTACTGAGTGATACGTGCGTAACATCGTCACTGGTCTTGGGCATTATTTATAAATTAGACACCCACAAGTCAAGTGGTCACGGGATACCAGACATCGTCCTAAAGAAATGTGCTCTCGAGCTGGCTCCAATCTCTCCAAACTTTACAACTATTGCCTCTTCTGCTTCCTGCTTTCCAGCTTGTTGTAGTTCCTTTTTTAAGAACTCTGGTAAATTTTCTGAACTCTCAAACTATCGCCCTATTAGTCTCTTACCGCTTCTTGCAAATTATTCCAGGCTTTAAGCAATGCTGAAGGGGTTAAGCATCTTACCTCTCACAACTTACACTCTGAAAAACAATGTGGCTTCTGTTTTGCCCTGTTTACTGCTGACATGATTACGGTCATCACTGAATATGTATATCAAGCTTTTAATAATAACGGCGAAGCTTGAGCTGTGGATCTATATTTCTGGAAGGTGTTTGACAGGATTTGGCATGCTGGTCTTCTACGTAAGCTTACAGGAAGATTGTTTGATTTAATCCAATCATTCCAATCAAATCGTGAAATGAAGGTCATTGTGAACGGGCTCCCTTTCAGATACTTTCACACGAACGCAGATACCACCAAGGCTCTATTCAGGATCCTATGCTGTTTCTGATCTTCATCAATGATCTTTCTGATGTTATCAGCTCCCTGGTAGGCAGATGAACAACCATCCTCTCTCAATAGCAAATCCGTCAGAGCTGACAAAGTTAACCTGGCCGATACTCTTGAAGGGATCTCCAATCAGTGATTAACTGGGGAAGGAAATGGCTTGTAAATCTTAATACCTCCAAAATATTAACTGCTCTCATTTAACCACCATAGAGAAACTTCCTTGCCCGCCATCAGCATGGCTGATGTTCGACTCCTCGAGACCATCTCACTGTGCCTTCTTGCCTTCACGTTTTCAACTGACTTGAAGTGGGACAACTAATTGAATCGCTATCTGCATCTACTGCAAGGAAAGTTCGGTCACTGTGTCGTACTAGAAGGCTTTTCTTGTCAGAGTCCATCTTACACATTTACAAATACACTATTCGGCCGTGCATTGAATATTGCTGCCATATCTGGTCTGGTGCTCCTGCTATTCATTTCGAGGTTCTTGACAAAATCCAGAGAAGGATCGGTAATGTAATCGATCCTGTCTTGACATCTCGACTTCAGTTACTTCAGTGATGTGGCTTCCTGTCTTTTCTACAAATATTTTCATGGCAACTGCTCTGACAAGCTTTTTTAACTTGTGCCCCGAATGCATGCATTTCGGAGTGCTACTAGATTGGCATCTAGGTCCCAACCTTTTACTGTTGAAAGAGTTAAATGCAACCGCCACTTAAACTCCAAAACTTCCCGACAGCGGAAGTGCCTTTCGTTTACTTGCTTCTTTGAAAACTACAATCTTCAAAAGATTAACCGCTACGTCAATCGCCATTTTCTGTAGTCTTATGTTTGAATAAAAAACAAATACAATCGATATGACAAAACAAGTCACATTACTCTAAAAATAAAATACTTATGACCCCGAATTAAATATTAACAGGCAAACATAGAATATAATTTTGCCTGCGTTGTGTTTCCCTTTAGAGAAGTATGCTGAGTAATTTTCTGGAAATCAAGTTAATTATGTAGCCTATTTGTGAGATTTTCCCGCGGTTAAATTCTCCATTAATCTGGCTTATTCGTTCAAGTATCGTTATAGATATATAAACTTAGGCAGATGTGTAAGAAATCACAAATATGAACTTAGAGAGAGAGAGAGAGAAAGACAGAGTGAGAGATAATTTCTTATGTTTAGTAATTAAATCGGACTTTTGGAAGTGGCTCAGGCCGAAACATTTCAGTAACGAGTCTCAATAGACAGACCGAAAAAGACTGGGTTAAATGTGGACTATGGAATAAATAACATCGAAACAAATAAATAAAAATAAAATAAAATTTAGAAAATTATACAAAGAAACGTAGAGTATAGGTATATATCAGATTTTATACATTTTTTCTTTTGGATTTGAATTTAATACACTGATAATGTTATAAATTCATATTAAGACTAAAACAGAGTAGATTAATATACAAGATAATCTTTGCGAATAGTGAACCTTCATAATCTTTGAATCAATAACCATTTGTAAAACATCAACCTGGATTATGTAGACTCTGCAATCAAGGTAGTGAGGAAATATGTATGAAAGTCAAAATCTACCCTAAAAAAGAACAGAATCCTAACAGTCTATTCTTTTAGGAAAAGTAAGGATTTTGAATGTTAATTCTCAAATAAAGAAAGGAACTCCCTTTTTTGAAAGATTGTCGCTATACTTCAGAAAAATATCAACAAAAACCGAATAGCTATCTTTGTTTCACGCCAGAATGTGCAGCAACTATAGCTTACTGTAACCACTAATACAATCTCTATAACAGGGAATGGTGTAGTAGGACACATGCTGCTTCCAGAATTTTTTGTGATCATTGCAAATGAGTTCTAGAAAATGTAAATAGCAGTTATTCAGTCCAAGCCAAAGTTGAAAACAAAATACTTCCCGTGAGTTCTAGAAAATCACAAACAAAATTCTCAACAGAGGCAAAGCGTCAGTAGTTACTATAATAAATAGCTCTGTAGTAATTTAATCCTCGTCAGATAAGGCAACGCTCTCTACCATGAACTTTGACTCTAACTACACGTTAGACGACGAGTGATATCCGTGACACGAATTTCTCCTTCTCAAGAACAAACATTTTATATCTATCCCAATACGGAGATTTTCCATACTCTTCAAAAGTTTCGACTTTAACAACACTACCGGTCCGGATACAATCTCAGGAAAATTAGACAATTCAATGGAAGTCGTTAGCTATATGTCTCTTTTTCAAGATTGCGTGTCATCAAAAAATTCTTTGAGTCTTGGATCAACAAGGAAGCTGCTGATCACCTCAGCAGAAAAAAAACTCCTGAAGTACAGAGTGTGTGGATTTTGCCATTCTAGGTCCACTGCTGATGTCCTAACTCTCATTATATACATAATCAGTGATATGCTAGACAAATTAATCACGAGGGCGACTGTCATAGAGGCCTTTGACAAAGTATGGCATAGGGGATTACTAAACAAACTCTCCAGTATTTGGATAAGTTTGATCAATTATAATGTAATTCCTAAAAAGTAGGTCGATGAAGATTGTAGTTAGTGGCTAGTCTACTGAGGCCCATGAGATCAATGCAGGCTTTCCCTAAGGCTACCTTCTCGAACCTAGCCTCTTTCTTTTATATTAACGATCTGCCTAAAACATACTTAGATGTCTAGTAAATATCTATGCAGATGATACAACAGCGTATAGGTACACCTCTAAAAATCCAGATGACCGTGGACTGGCAGTTGATCTCTCCTTTGACCTCGATCTATGGGGAAAATCTGGCTTATAACACTCACCACATCCAAAACTAAACTAGAAATGTTTTATCATAATCGAGAAAATCCTGAATTTGGTCTATCTTAATGATAGGCCAAAATTCAGGATTCTCAGGAAGAACACTTTTAAAACACGTACTGGGAGTCAGGCACATCCCAGCCCTCAAGTGGAACTCATATATACGATCCATAGATAAAGATACCGGAAAAATGATCGGTTCCAAGAAAAATTAATTCACTACTTAATTCGTCTGAAACATGATTTTGTTGTCATCGCACTATCGTAGATACAAAGCATTTTGTTCATTATTCTAACGAATATTCACTATTATGGTAAGTACCAAAGTTATTTACTGATCGTTCACAAGACTTACCCAGGACTTCTTTAATATTTGATTCTATTGAGAATCTAACTCTCTACACTACATAATTACTCTTTGAATTGAAACTATTATCCATCAAGCACTACTGAAATTATCGTTTTTTAGGCCTTTTTCCACAAGTCCAATTTCAAGAGATCCGTCTCTCCAAACAATACCACTTCTCTAGGGTAGGGCCTGGATCTTTACCTAGTACCTGAGGCGTCTCCAAGATGGACTGAATTATTTTGAACTCGTGTCTCAGATGGGACACCCACGTGCGATTGCCCTTGTGTCATATTTCGTTCGAGTGAATATGAGGATAAATATCATTACACTCCTGAAATTAGATTAATCTAAATTATTACCGTACCACCCATTTTGTGATGGTTAACAAACTCATTTTTCTGAACACTTCTGTAGTGTAGTAAGTTCGATTCTTACTAGCTGCCACGTTTATAGGAGCAATATGCTAAATTAAACTAAATTTTGTCAACAGCATTTGTATCTAAGATTAAGTAATAGTTAACAAACGCATTCCTAAGAACAATTCACTAGGGTACTAAAACTGATTCTTACTGCATGAAGTTTACTAATTAACGTTTATTTGTACCTATCAAGGTGTTATGGCAAAAACATTTCAAAAACTAAGTCAGTAGTTTATTGTATTCGATTCCTACTATATGTCCACTATTACAGTTGTTCTTGTTAGACTAATCAAAGTACAATAAATAATTGATTTCTAGCATAGAGTGATGGTTAAAAACTAGTTTCCAAGACCAATTCATTAGTTTAAGTACACTTACTAGGTAGACCTTTTACAATAACTGTGTGTCAGACTATTCTAATACCAACCATAGTGTGCTGGTTAACAAATTTATTATCACTTGCCAACTCATTTGTATGGAAAGTTCTATTCTTACGTGGATATAGATTTCAATAAACTTGAACTAAAATAATTAAATTTTACTTAATCACTTAAATACTTACCATAAAGTGATAGATGACAATCACATTACACAAACCCATTCAATAATGTAGTGTGTTTGATTCCTATTAGATGTTCCCTTTAGACTAATTATATCCCAGCCTAGTGTAAGTTCAGTAATTAACTTTTTTACAACTATATTCTGAATGACAACCAACTCATTTCATAGACCATTTCAGTAGTGTTGTATCTGTGATTGTGCTCCCATTACAGTAGTTCTGTCCCAGATTAATCTAAATAAATATATAGTTGACCCACTATAGTGTGATTGTTAGCGTACTCATATTACTTACAAATTTATTTGTATAGTGGGATCGATTCTTACAAGGTAAGATCATTACTGTAGACATTTTCTAGATTACTTTATATTAAGTTAGTTTTGTAATAACCATAGTATGGTGTTTAATAAACTCATTCTGCAAACCAAGTCATCAGTGACACTAGTTCGACTATTACTATGTACATATATTACTGTAATGCTGTGACAAAGGAATCAAATATTCTAAATAACGTGTATACATAGCATAAAGTAATGATTAACAAACACATTTCATGGAGTAGTTCAATAAAATATGGCCTCTATTATCATGATGCTTCTCCAAAACATAATTACTTGTGAAAACATTTTTCAAAACGTAAAGCTCCATGTTTAGTATTAATCCACCCTCAACTTATTTATCAAATTTACTGGGTTATGACATATCTGGTGCATGTTGGTTTAGTCAGCCATCAGAGTGTCTCCACTAAATTTAGAAAAATTATTAAATCTTTTTAAAGTTAATGCTTAGTGATACGAATTATTATGTTAAAAATATTTATCTTTACACACTATTATGCTTATTGGTATATGTCTAGTGATCCACATAGAAACTCTAAGGTTGAGTAATATTTATCGTCAGAGAAAAGGCAATTGATGAACCGATTTCAAATTCTAATGTAGACTGTTTAACTATTGCCGCAGTGTTCACAGACCAGAGAAAAATTCGTTCATAAATAAGTATGTACGCACAATAAGTAAACTTTCATACATTTTCACTGAATATCTAATATCTTCACACAAACACTCACAAGTTTGCACAGTGGAAAGCTTGTATATATATACATAGATAAGATCATATAAACAAATAAGCTTGCGTTCCACATGGGCATGCGGAGTGCCACGGAAAGAAAGCAATTGCTCGTTTATCCTAACACGTGCAAAGGAGTTGACTGTGTCTGTCCAAGCACGTGATAAGGAGCGCATGCGTACACACAACCCAAATATTTGATGGTCATAACAACATGAGCTTGCTTGAACAGGGCAACTTGCTGACAAATATATTGTTGTCGAAGAATAGTCTATAGAATAGAAAGTGAAAAGGCATTCTTTCATAAGATATTGGTCAATGCTTGCATCTCTTCTTCGTCTGTCTCCAGTCATCGAACTTATTCTTCAAATTCATTCATGTTTTCATTCGAATTTCTATTGTATCCCTTTATTTATTTCACTCCTTTGCACCTTCTTAACTAAATATTCATGTCATTTTGGTTTTATTTCTTCCATAAACATTTTTCTTTTTCAATTTTAATTACTTAAAAAAATATTTTGGTATTTTTTCTTAAAGAATGCATTCTTCTTTCGTTAGAATATTTGTTTTTGACAAAGTAATCTCATATTACATACTCACAGAGAGAGATGCACATTTAAATCTATGTATCCTCATGTGTATATATATATATATATATATATATATATATATATATATATATATATATATATATATATATATATATGTATATATATATATATATATAGAGAGAGAGAGAGAGAGAGAGAGAAAGAAAGACATAGATAGATACAGAGAGAGAAAAAGGAAGAAAAAGAAAGTAGGAAAGTGAAAAATATTGATTTAACAAAGAATATACAGATTCTGTCGGATAGATCCTTTAATTTTACCTCAGTCTAATCATATTTCTTTCTACCTCTTTCTCTCTATCTCAATCTATCTATCTGTACATATATTTGGCTGTCTCCCTTTTTTCATATTTAACTATCGATCAATTGATCTCTGTCTGTTCGTATCTATGTATCCATCAATGAATTAACTAAGTTTTATTAAGCATCGATAGATAAATATATATAGAGAGAGAGACTGAGATGAACAAACTGAGATAGATAGATAGATAGATAGATAGATAGATAGATAGATAGATAGATAGATATGAACAGAGTGGGATATATAGATATCCTTTACATTTTCTTTCCAAATATTTCACTGCTTATTCTTCATTACATTTTTACGTTTTGCATCAGATTTTACTTTTTACCCCCACCCTTTTAAATACATTATTTGTTTCTTGAATTGATGTTATTTGATTGTATATGCAATTTGTTTATCCGAATTTTGTTTTTCTTTTGTGCTGAGATCGAATCAATGAAATGAGATTTGCCAGTCGACTTGTCATGCTTGCGGAGCAAGACTTTCAGTGGGTCGGTCACTCACCGGTTGACTGACAGAATTAACAAAAAGCGAAATCTTGAAAATGAGGGAATGGCCAGAGATACATTCATATGCACGAATACAATATACAGTGAATAAATATATTTTAATACTACAAACTGATACTCTGGCTCACAGATATGTACGCACATATGATATATGATATACATTCGGACACGCAGTCACACATATAATTTAATTTATATAAGAACGACACACACACACACACATATACACACACTTTTGTGTATTTATATTATTTATTACGAGTATCTTAGTCTGCTACAAAATCTCAAGTGAAAAGTATTGGCTTGCTAAATTACTTTACTAACCAATGCTCATCTATATTAACTAAATTTAAACTCGATGGTCATAAGAGGTGCATAGTGTGGATCGTATACACAACAGTAATTAATGTTTGCAAGACTAGTTTTTTAACATTGGCTGACAGGGATTCACCCCACGGAATTTACTAAATTAAGTTCTAATTAAAAAATTAAATTAGGACTGTATTGCGATTGACAATTCTCTTAAAGAAATAACGCCATCCAATTTTAAAAATCAGCATGGAAAATATTGCTTTACCTGGTCTTGAACACCAACTACTGACCATTGAATTTGCGCGAATTTCTAAGCCGCCTAGCAAGGCATTATATACATATAACATCTCAGCGAAACAGTAATGTCTGTGAATGACATATACATATATATATATATATATATATATATATATATATATATATATATATATATATATATATATATATATATATATATATATATATATATATATATATATATATATATATATATATGCACATTCCATTGAATACGCCAGACAAGGTGCTTTTATTTAGTTTTTTATACAATTTTTCATGTGATCTAATATTGTTTTTTTCTTTTCGGATGATAAATTATATAAAAACTGTCCGAATGTTCTTTTTATCCGAGCGCTTTTGGCTATACATTTAGCCATTTTCAAGCATGGTTCGAGGTAATGCTTTCTCCATCATTGCAGCTGGCAGAGGATAGAAAAAATTGTTTGTAGTTACTTTGTTCTGGAATTGTCATCAATAGTCAACTGAACTTGCTTTGTTTCAATAAACTTATAATAATAATAAAAAATAAGAAACTTCCTTTCTTAGATGTTCTCGTCGATTTTAGTAATAATGCTTTTAAAACTTCTGTTTAAAAAAAACAACTAGTAAAGACTCTTTCCATCTTAATTTCTCTAGTGAATGACCTCTTAGATATAAAATAGGTGTTATTAAAAATTTCCTCACGAGAGCGCACGAGAACTCATCCTCTCACACGCATTTCCTTAACGAATTAAACAATGTAAAATAAACGCTGATTAATAACGGATTTCCTAATCAATTGTTGGATTTCCACATTAGGCGTTTTCTGTCTAAGGTAGCTAATAGCAACGGCGAGAATAGAAACATAAACAATAACATTAATATTTTTTATAAAAATCAGATGAACAAAAATTATAAACAGGATGAATGCAGAATTAAGAACATTATAAAAAAATGCATAACACCAGTTGACAATAGCAAAAATTAGATTAATTAATTATTATAAAAAAATTAAAACCTCTAACTTTATAGTTAAAAATAATAATTCACCTCCTAGAACAAAATTAAATAGAGCAAATATTATTTACGAATTTAAATGCCCATTAAGGAATTGTTTTCCTGATCAATCAAAATTCGTAAATAATTATATAAGCCACACTACAATATGTCTGACACTCTACACCTTTCTGACAATAGCTCAATTAGATCTCATTTAAATATTCATGGAGACCTACTGGACACTATTCGTAACATACTTGTTGACAACACTAATATAATAGCATCATCTACATGCAAAAAAGGCTAAAAATAATGGAAGCCTTACTAATAAAAACAAAAAACTAACACTTAATAATATTAACTTTGAACATGGACATAATATCTTGACCGTGTTTTGAAAAATGAAAACATTTTATAAAACATACGTACAACAAACTGTTTCTTATTTAACAGTTAAAATATTTAATCCTTGAAAATGGCTAATGTATAGCTGAAAGCGCTCGGATAAAAAGAACATTCGGACAGTTTTTATATAATTTATCATCCGAAAAGAAAGAAATTATTAGATCGCATGAGAAATTGTATAAAAAACTAAATAAAAGCACCTTGTCTGACGTATTCAATGAAATGTGCATGAAAGAAGGATTGATGCCTAAATACACAAATATATATATATATATATATATATATATATATATATATATATATATATATATATATATATATATATATATATATATATATATATATATATATGTATATATATATATATATATATGGGAAAAATGTAACCCCACAAGGCTCTCACACATTCAAAGGTATTTCAGTTAGATCCAGTATGATAAAGGTATTAATGAGCATTGTCATTTTTTTACAATGAGGTTCACCCAGTACTAGGTCCAGGGAACACACGAGATAGAGTTTTAGAGTAAGGGACAGTTTATGTGGATAGAATGGGAAGATGACTCTAGACTTGAACATATTAAGATTGTAGTGGTCGGAGAAACATCCCTTCAGGGGTCGGTTCCATGTATCAGTGGCTCACGAGAAGAAGCTGTTCGAGTGGAAATGTGAATGGTTTGCTACAATGTGGGTAGCATGACGGGTCCTGGCCGTGAAGGTTTCTAACAGGCTGATCCAAGGAATGCAATTTGTCCGTGCACTTTCTATGAAAGTAGCAATACGGTAGTGAGATGATTGCCATGTCCCGTCTGTGTGTGTGTGTGTGTGTGAGAGAGAGAGAGAGAGAGAGAGAGAGAGAGAGAGATTGGTGGGTGGAAAACAATTAACTGGTCTGTCTCAGTTCTATAAAGATCAACTCCTGATGAACTAGTTTGGCTTTTGCTCAGGTAATGGGTGTAATGATGGCATATATGTCATCAAACAACTCCAATAAAATTTAGCTTTCCAATAGAAAATTATATACCTGCTACGTCGACCTCACAGCAACATACGACCACGCCAATAGATACTTCTTCTCATCCATTAGAAACCGCCTTCTAATTACCGAATACACTGATTTTCTAAATCTGATAGAAGAATTATATCGGTACATAAGGTCGCACATGTCCGGTGAGGATCACAATACCGAAACATTACAAATCTTATCTCGTTTATGACAAGAAGGAAGTGAGAGCTATAATCTATTTAATCTGGTTACTGTCTGTTCATATCCTAAGCACAGATGTGGAGAGATGGGCATTGATCATTTAAGCATTTCATACCGTATCCAAAATGAATCTACTCATAGGAAACAATGTTCCTACTCACGCTCGCAAGGCCAATGTACAGTCGAAGATTGGGAGTGGGGCTATGCTGATAACATAGTTGAGACAAAAATAATCTTGAACAAAAAATCAGTATCCTCTCAAGAAGTAGAACTCAAGATATACCTTTCCAAAACAGAAACAACGATTTGGAGTTAGAATGAAAACAGTGATGGTGCGTACCCTGAATCCTTCATTAAAAAAAATTATGATGTGGAATTAGTAAATACTAAACATTTCAGATACCTCGGAATATGGATCACCTACAACAAACTTAGTGTAAAGCAGTGGTTTCCAAACGACGCGGCGCGCCTCATAGGTTCGACGGAAAAGAATAGAAGGTGAGATGGAATGATTGAAAGACATTCAAATATTTAGAAACTGTTTCAAAAATTCATATACCAAAAATAAATTTGATTTCAGAATTTAACATATTATTATAGGTTACTTGTAATTGCATGCATGAATCCCAGTATAAATTGTTATAAATAATTATTGACCAATTTTATTATTGTGATATTTTTGCATTATATCAAATATTAAAAATATAGTCTGCCAATTTGAGGAGAGACTTATCAATGATAATATTCTGACTTCGAATCAGTGGTTATCTTTTAACCACCCCCTCTCTCCCCCTCTCTCTCCCCCTCTCTCTCCCCCTCTCTCTTCCCCTCTCCCCTCACCCTCTCTCTCTCTCTCTCTCTCTCTCTCTCTCTCTCTCTCTGGAACTTCTTTGCCTTAGGATGCTTGCGCCTTTTCCTCGGAACTTGGTGAGGCGCAAGCAAATTTTAATTCCGAAAATGTGACCCAGAGAAAAAAAGTTTGGGAACCACTGGTGTAGAGGATAAGGAAATTAAACAAAGAATAAAGTATACCAGGGGTAGTTTTGCTTCAAGCTGCTACAGAAACAAATCATTAACCTAAAAACTTGAGTCCTGTTCTTAAATAGCCTAGTGAGATCGAAACTTTCATATGGGTGCCATGTATGACGCCAAACCAGTTCAGAAACATTTAAACAATCTGCTTTGGAAAACCGCTTTCTTAGATCGATGGCTAAAAATGACCTCCAGTGAAATCACAAAGAACTATACCAGATAACAGAAACCACATCCCTTCAGGACTTTCAACAGCAGCTTCAGCTAAGATGAAGAGCTCCTGCAAGTCGAAGAGAAAATGTCATAATCAAGTTGCTAAAATTGCATACAGCTTCAAAGAAAAGGCAAGGAAGAAAACCAATACCTGAAACAGCTACTTAACTTGACAGACCAATTTCGTTGAAATGTTGTTTTAAGAAAAATATTTTATAAATTTCACTTAGCAGCACTGATGAATTTCGGATGTTTCCATATGAGGGAATGTCTAATATTACCATATTGCCAAATGTAAAGCACACTAGATAAAACGTTAGGAATTTCTTCTACAAAGCAAGACGCAGGTTCGCACACTGACTGAGAACATATTCTCATTATTGTCTCTCGAATGTGAAGGTTGTTAAGTATAATTTACACTGTTTATAAAAACATGTCGTCTACTCAAACAAAGGTATCGACAAAATAATATTTGATGTTTCTTTGTTTTTGTTTTTTTGTTTTTGTTTTTGGGTTTTTTTTACAGTAAGGTTCACCCTGTACAAGACCCGGAGGCTACTCGAGCTAAATTGTTAATTTAAGGGGTATTTTATATGCATAGGATGGGAAGATAACGGTTAACTCTATCCTTGAACAGGTTAAGATTGTAGTGATCGAAGAAACATGCTCTTGATAGTCTGTTACACAGTGCAGTGGAAGTAGGGGTAGAGTAGCGAGAGGCTTGCCACATCCCGCTTGTGAATTAGAGGTTGGAGAATGGAAAATAATTCGTCACCCACAAGGGTTCGGAGACGCATTTAGACTCTATCACGGCTGGAGAGTGCAATCTTGGCAGCTCCCGCCCAAATATGACAACAGTACTCCATTTCTGGCCTGATCTGGCTCTTGTAAAGGTAGCGGATAGCAAGAGGAATCAGATATTTACTGAAGCAGTACAGGAAGCTGACCATTTTACTTGCATCCCTAGCAATGTATCGTATGTACGAGTTCAATTTGAGGCCAGGTGCGAGTTTGAGACCCAATAGTCTTTCAAGGCACCTAGTGGACATAACTTCATCACGATTGGTGGTAGTTCGGGGTCATATCAGTGATGATGAAATGTAACTAACTTGGCCTTCGAGTCATTGAATGCTCGCTGAGAAAAAAAAATACAATGTTGCCCTTTTTTTTTAAATCTTGGTTTTTTTAGTCAAAGTTCGCGTAATATTTAGCATTAGTTTTTTTTCGCGGTTTTTCAGTTGAAAAACGTATTAATTTGGAAATGCTTGAGAAATTCAAGTAATTGTCGGATATTAATCAAATTTTCAGAACTTATTGAAAAAATGAATAAAATTATTTTAGAAATGTTTGTTTTTAGAAATTCATTGACATCTATTACCCACTTACTTAATTTTAGAAAAACTTGAAAATCCCAAACTGTAAATTTCTGTATTTGTTTTTATTAAATGCAGAAGACTTTAAATCATCGATTTTTTTGTAAATCGATTAACTATTCTACCCAAACTTTAGCTTTAAATTGTAAAATACAAACCCAATAAAAATAAGACATTATTTAATTAAAAAAGCTTTTAATGGCTTTTTTGTGAATAATATATATTCAGAACATTTTTATCGGAAGTTCAGTTATTTTTCGATGAATAATGTATTTTTACAAAAATTGTTTTCTTTTTATAATTTTAAATGTAAAATGTGATAAAGTTAAATATTAAAAAATATTTGACTGAAAGCCCTCATGATCGGTTTCACGTGGCTTAGGATCTTACCTTTTCGAAAATTCTTGGCTGCTGCAGGATCTAAAAAATTTTCTTCATAGGGAACACAGATAAGACAGTTCGGTGGTAACAGTCGATTACTTTTGCGATTTCCAATGTTGTTTTTTTACAAGCTCTGTATCTATTTCGTATTTCTCTTTATCTGTCAAATCAGCTTTATTTATTTCACATCTCAGCAGAACGAAACAACTTTCGTCATAACTGCGCGGATAGATGTTACCATTATTCAACAAATAATCCTTTAGATTCAAATAAAATGAATTCACTAATAATTTAAGAAGCAGAGTATTTTATAATGAGTTATCTCTCAGGAAAAATACGACTATGACTCTCATACATACCTTTTATTTATTTGTGAATTGGCATGACTTACTAGAAAAGATAGTGGATATTTTTTCCGTTGCTTTCTCCGATATATATATATATATATATATATATATATATATATATATATATATATATATATATCATCATCATCATCATCATCATCATCATCATCATCATCTGTAGCGGTTATTGCGAGTCCCCTGCAGAACAAAAGTTATTCCTAAATCCTTCTATGATGAACTTGATTGCGTTATTTTAGGCCATTTGTTACTATCCAATTTGTTTTGCTTTTCTCACCATGTTCTACCTGATATTTTTCTATTGCTACCCACTAGTCACCACTAAAGCAGCTTTTGCTTCATCTGTTATCTTTTCTTCTTACATCGTATCCTACTCACCTTTCTTTAATCCTCCCTTTTAATCTCTTATCTTGGTCTCTTCTCTGATTCTTATTGTTCACTCTGAATTTATTATCAAGTATTGCTTTTTTATTGATCTTTTTAGCTAGATTTTAGGCGATTTTGTTCATTTTGTGATTTGTACATCATAGCAGGCATTATACACTCGTTATACATTTTACGTTTTAGACATATTGGCAAAGTGCTGTTTTATTTTTATTAACTTCTTTCCTCTTTATGTTGTACGTGGTTTTATTTAATTCCTTTGGTCTTTTCTTAATATTATCACCTGTTTTAATGAGATGTATTCCGTAATTCACTTTCTCAAACTCGACTCTTTTGACCTTTTTCATAACTTTAGATATTTTTTAAATTAGTTCCAAATTTATAAGTTGTATACCTTTGATAGTAATGTGAAATAGAAATAGTTGCTCTTAAAAATACTATTTCTAGATTGTAGCTTTAAGAGATCTTTCTTCTCCGTGTACACAAGTTAAATAGGTGCGATAATTTGTTTTTGAATTCTTCAATTGCATTTTGTCAAACGCCTGAACCTATGTCATTTTATTGTTGCTTTTCAATGTTAACTGTAGTGTTAAGAAAGTTTTCTTCTCCGTATACACTAATTAAATTGTAATAATTCTTTTCAGAATTCTCATGCATCTTTTAAAAGGTCTGTTATGACATCTTCATCTGTAGCTTATTCCACGTTAGCATGTATGAGATTTTCTAACGAGTATATTTTAACATACTAAACGTATACAGCTATATATACAGTCTCCCACACCCTTCCAGTAACTACCTTTTCATACTGAACTTGTTAGATTATAACTGAGTGCGTCCTTTCTAGCCAACAGCCCCATCATATTTTTCAATTTGTCAACATTTTCCTATATTAAATAGTGTCGGCTTATTTTTATGGTTTACACTGACATAAGACAAACTGATTTAATCTACGATAAACTTCAGCTGCTTGAGAGCTGCAAGACAAACAATATTTACATATATTTTTATCATTATATACACATGATTTTGCAAAAGACATAAATATTATCAAACGCATGTACATAATAAAATTAAATGATGCACGTAATATTTAAACTATTAATTTTTATTGTTTTCAGTAATCACCAAATACATGTATAAACTGAATGTTTTCAAAATATCGATTTTTTATATTGTATGTATTTATTATGTTAATGAACTACGGAAAGAACGAAGAAAATATGCGAATTTGATTTTCAATAAACGAAATAAAAATAAGCGTAATGATAAATAATAAAATAACGCTTTTTTAAAAGTAATCTTTGATGAAAAACGAACTCACTCATCATATTTCTACGACCCGTATATTAAATATCAAACAGCAAAGTACAACGGTTTGGCTACCCATGCTTTATATTAATTTCTTAAAATATGTTGTCAAGATTAAATTTTAGCAAAATAAACTAAATATACACACAGAAAAAAATATTAACGTTGATATCGCTGACCAAGGCAAAGGAAATATTGAAAGTAAGCGAAGCAGGGTAAATGGTGATTAACCGACTGAACGAGTTTGCGTGAATTGGATAGCAAAACAACAAAAAGAAGGATGATAAAGGATCAAAAGTTGCTTGGAGAAACAAAATACAGGAAATTGTAGAAAGCCATGATCACCGTCGTTGTGAAAGAACATGACACATAAAAGAAAACCAACTCCCTATAGTGACTGCCAGATGTTAGTCTCATCTTTTGTAAATTCACTTAAAGCAAAAATTGTTGGTGCGTTTTCCCTTATATCAGTAGAACAAAACAGTCTGCCTCATTAACATGTTATAGATTTGTTAACATATTGTATACATATTACTAACAAATTGTGTTTAAAACAAAAGCAGTAACATTTAATTTGCATAACAGTTTTTAAAACATATATTAATAAATATTTCATCGGTGTTAGTAATTTTTAATTCAAATTCTCAAAAATTGCCATTTATAAGCAATGCTTACGCAGATAAAGTTATTTTTAACATTTATCGTAGTTGTATATAAAGAACTTATCTGTCTTATCAAAATTCAATCGTAATTGACCAGAAAAAATATCAATGTGTTTACATTTAAAGAAAACGTAAAAGATATAGAATGAAAAATAAATATAATCTTGGCTTCTAAAAATATTTTTTAAGAAAAAGATCTAAAGTAAATGATTTAAAAAAAATATTTTTATGTTTTAAACCTAGCAATGTTAGGTACATCTTATTTCCTGCTGCGTTTGTCGTACCGTCTACCACATTACCACATTACGACAGATTTGTCGAGCAGAGATGAAAAAATTACGGAATTATCTAAATAATTCAAAATAATATTTAGAATTAATTTTTCCCCAAATTGCATCGATTTATTTAAATAGTATACTGAATTGTTTATTACTAATATTAATCAGTCATGATACATGAACGCCATGTGTGATACACGCTTAGGCGATCATGTATCTTTCGATACATGACTGACGAGACAGATTTTTACCTGTAGTATGTTGCCATTTCTTTCTGTGGTAGACCGAGGCTATATAACCTAGTCTTCCCTGCTATTTACCCATAGCTGGTGGGGATGGGGAGAAGAAGAAGATTCATACCTTGCCCAAGGGTATTAGCACGTAACTGAATGTAATGGATTCGACTAGCAATTCGAACTCAGCTCTCAGACTCCGCAATCCAAGCCGCTATCCATTACTCCAACGTGTCTAATATTAATACAAACTTTTTAAAAAAATAAAAACTTTACGAAATTATTTAAATATAACGAAATTTAATTTCATTTTTAATAACTGTACTTAATTGAAAAGGATTAATTAAAATATATAAATTTTTCGTAGAAAAAAGATTACAAATAAGTGTAAGTAAATCATTGTTGAATTAATCTTTATTCTCATATTTAATAAAACATTACGAAATTATATCAATACTTAAATATAATCTATTGTTGAAATAATTTCCATTATTAATAAAAAAAAAACAAAAAAACATAAGAGTATATATATATTACAACTTTTCTTTGCCACTAGGATGGGTAGGCTAGCTTTTTTTAATTACCTGTATGCATCTTTCGAAGTTTAGTTATTCTTTTTATAAATTAAAATCTATTAAACTACTACTAATAATAATACTATTACGACTAATAATAATAAGAAGAACAATACTACTACTATTACTACTACTAATAGCAATAATAACAATTCTAATAATAATAACAATACTATTACTACTACTACTAATAATAATAACAATACTACTAATAATAATACTATTGCTATTACAACTATTATTGCTACTACTACTACTAATAATAATAATAATACAACTACTATTAATACTACTACTAATAATAACAACAATAATACTACTAGTATTAATAATAATAATAACAAATATAGGTGTTCGGATGGCGTAAAATTTATGAACGTGAAGATTGAAAATTGTCGATTCGAGTTCAAATTCCTACCTGATCTGCTGCATTCAATTTGGTTCACTTGGGAAAGATAAATCCGTCTCTTCTCCTCCAATTAGCTATGGGTTAAGTAGAAGGGTAGATTGGTATCTCTAGCTTTGAGTGGTAGTGAGTATAGGTGAAGGAAAACTCTGAATTTCACACCATGTACAAGGCAACATAAAAACACGCAAATATCTTTCCTAAGAAATTTACAAATAATAATAAAAGGATACTTCCTGTTCTATAACAATTGTCATATTTGGTTGATGAAAAATATATATGCAAATTAATATTATTATAGTATTATGGGACAAAAGTAGTAATCAATAAAAAAAAAAATTAATCATTGAAGATGAATGACAGCACACTCAAATCCTTATTTGCTCAACCCCCAGAGGGCCATCCTCTAGGCAGTACCTTTCCATCGGGAAAGTGCTGGTGCCGTTAACCGCTGCCTGAGACACCTAAAAAGGGTAGTGCCGAGTGGTCTTAAGCAATTTTTTGGCGGAATTGACGGTAAACCCACTTTAATCCTCGACCTTGTGTCGTGTTCGTTAGCTTCGTGGGCACGTTGAAAAATCCCAGCAAACCATAAATTTTATCTTCATAACTCTTTTCAGTACAACACTTCAGCACTATTTTTGACATTTTCTCATATCTCTCTTCTTCCAAAATAAGTGCAATAATATTTTGAGAATTTCCACTTAGCATAGGCACAGTCCTCAATCTCATATACTTGTAGCTTTTAATTCTCAAATGATTTCATGAAATTTATTTTCATTTTCAAGCTTTTCATATTTTTCCGGAACAACTACATCCACAAAATATTTACTCTTTTCCTGGTTCAAAATTTCATCTGAAATAAAACTTTCCTGGAACTCAAAGATTCAGATTAATTCATCTTTGTGTTTTCTAGTAGAGCCTTAGATATATGTTTATATTATTTATATACATGGTCGAAACCAAACTGTCTGTACGTTAGACGGCTCTTACATTTTCATCTCTGTCTTTATTTTCCTAATATGCAAGCATGATACATTCGCTTAAGACATACTTTAAGGACTTCTGTCTTTATTTTCTTTATGTGGTAGATTACTGAATTCGCTTAATACATACTTTAAGGACTCATCTCTTTATTTTCTTTATAGCCTAGGTGTAACAGAGAGAGTTTGGGAACCACACATAAACACACACACACACATATATATATATATTTTATTGAAATTGGAGTAGATTTGAACAGCGAAACTAGATCAGAACAATTTTGTTTACTGATGGGAATCTGATCTAGCCCATTTGGAATTGGGACATTAGTAAGGCAATGGAAGATGATTGAGATAATTTTTATCGATTTAAAATTTGAAATAGAGCTTACTAAGGCTATTAGAAACTTTGAAATTCATATGATTTTGGGTTGAAGCCAGGACTCGTGATAATCGTTTGCGGGCTAAGGGTCGATTTATGATCAGCCAGGTTTATCTATATAAACGCGCACAGAAATCTGTTGACAGAGTGGTTGGCTCGTCTGCTATCGAGTGCAGTCGAGCTGGGTAGAGAGAAGTCGGAGACTGGAAGTGACGTCAGTGATTGGAACCAAACGCCCGCTAACATATTTTGTTGATATAAGTACAAAGAAGCGAATTACTCCTCCAACAATCTAAGACTGCTACTGCTACTATTATTACTACCACTGGCAACGAAAACGTCGAACAAGCTACAATAATCAAAAGGTTGTTTTGGGGCTCGTCTGTCGTTGAGTGCAATCGAGCTAGGTCCACCTAGATATCGAAGACTGGAAGTGACGTCAGGGATTTGGAACAAAACCCCCACTAACATGTACTCTGTCTTTATTTTCCTTATATGCTAGCTTACTACATTCGCTTAAGAATGCTTTTATGACTCAACTCTGTCTTCATTTTCCTTATATGCTAGCTTGCTACGCTCGTTTAAGTCATTCTTTAAGTATTTTAGGTTTTAACCCCAAAAGCATTTCATCACTTTCTAACTGTCCCTAACAAATATCGTAAACTATGCACTCGAAATAATACTGATCATGGTGGTATTTACTTTTAATTGACTATTGTGCTAATTAAAAATCACTTTGGCACAAATTAGATCTAATAATGATTGATACTCATTAATAATTGATACCCATTTACACATGTTTATTATTCCACCTTGGTTCAAAACATACTTTTTTCGATCGTGTATTAGTGAAAATTTTTAACATTTATTTGGAACTAGGACAATCGATCGAAAGCAATAGTGATTGATCACAGCTTCAGAGATATAAAGTATGAATAAGAAGCAAAATCAAATATTGTAAAATATATTAGTGAGTTGAAAAATGTAAATCAAAATTAAAATCTTTTCTTTTGTTCGTTTCTTATCTGCATGTTATTATTTTTCAATCAATGTTTAATTGCTCGTTTCTCATCCATAATTAATTTATGCATTATAAATTTCTCTCTTTTCCTTTCTTATTTGTTCCATCAAATTTTAGATTCAATTTCTTTCTTTCCCTCTTTCTTTATTTTTTTCCCATATATTTTCTTTCTTTCATCGTCGGTTTGCTCATTCTGTATCTTATCAGCTTCATTAACCCAATCTGTTCCTTTAACTGCCTTTCCTCCCTGCTCGCTTATTTATCCCATATTCCCATTTTGTTTCTTTTTCTATTACTTGATCCTTTTTTAAATTCATATTTTCTTGCTCAATATTTTCTTTCTATTTTTGTGCCTGCTTATTTGCTTCATTCAGTTTATATATTTATTCTTTTTTTCCTTTTTTACTTATTGATTTTTAATTGCATAATTTCTTTCACTTTGATTTCTATTATATTTATACATTCTTTCTCTGTTCTTTCATTTATTTCATATTTAATTTCTATCTTACTTGCTTCCTTTATCAACCCTTTAATTTAATTCTGTTTTATTTATTCATTCGTTTATTTATTATTCTTCACGCCCTTCCTTATCAACTTTATACATTCTATATTTTCGACCTTTTACCGTTTTTTAAAGTCCGAGTAAATGAGTATTCTAGTCAAATGAAAAGACACATTCATTCTTTTTTCTTGATTTTTTCATTGCATATGTATTTCAAGTTTATTATTTTCAGATTTTCTTTCCTTTTTAGTTTGATTGCGTTATTATAGCATTCTATTATTTCTTTGCTGTTTGCATCGTATTTTTTATTTTTTTTGTTTTTTACATTTATTTTAGATATGCTTATTTCTTTCTTTACTGTTATTTATTAATTTTACGTTTTTCTTCTTCCTTTTTCTTCATTGTTTTCTTCATTTTATATTTTATTTCTTTCCTCTTTATTTTCTCCTGTTTCATCTATTTTACATTTCCTTTCCCTTTCTCATAGTTTTTATTTCTTTTATGTGTAACTTCTTTTTTATTATTATTATTGAACACTAATGGGTGTGTCCTAATCCTTATAAATACGTTGGAAACTATTGTAATTGGGGCGGGGGTAATATGCTGTCTAAGTAGTCTACTACTAGCAGTGGTTTACCTACTTCACGGCGCTGGCGAGTATTGTATTTTGTTGATGTTATAAAGATTACCGTTTCAATTCCAACCTCCGTTTTGGTTATTCCTCATTCAGTAACCATTTCTAGGTTACAACATTCATATTTTAATTTATTTTATTTTTAATACTTGTTTTGTTCATTTTATGTTTTCATTCTTCATTTTATTTTTTCTGGCTTGTTACATTCGTTTTACCTCTACCTTCTTTTTCTTTTAACAGTGTGAAGGGGGTCAACTGAAAGTGAGATATGCCCAACTGGTGTCACCAGAGCATCATCCGAAAATTGTTCGCAACATACAGAAAACCGTAACCGGGACTTGGAGTGTAAGACCACAACATCAACATGGCCAGCTAGAAAATATCAAACATGAAGAGAACATTTTAAAAATTAATATTATGGATGTATATGAAACTAGGGGGTGGGGACAAATAATAGAGACTTCATAATCGGCGAACATTCATATACCCAAGCGGAGAGAAAAAAATGAAAGGTGTAGGATTTGTACTAGACCAATACACGAAGAAATGTGTTTTGGGGTACTGTCAACTGTCAGACAGAATTATTCAAGTTAAAATGAAGGAGAAATTCTTCAGTATATTTATTAAAATTGCATACGCAGCAACAGCAAAAAGTAAGACGAAGAAATTGAAAAATTTTACAGCATACTGAATAACGCCTTAGAATGCAAATGCTATAAGAGGAAAATATTTTTCATTCTTTCTTTTTTAATGTATGTTTTTCTATCTGCACGTTGATTAAGTTTTATGTTTTGGTACCATACTGTGACGTTATTCAAACAGAATGTCGCGTAATTTGGAGTTATCATGGAAAGTTTCAGTTGACACAAGCAAACTCTATGCTCGAAGAGTGGGTCTATCTCCAGTAGATGGTATAGCCATTCTCCTCTCACTAATCTCACTGCCAGTTACACTTTCAAAGGAACTCAAATCTCTCATAGTCAGCGAGAGGCGCGGTGGCGATTTACTCTTACACCGTTCTTGAAATGGTGAAATAGTTGTCAGGTACGGTCTAAAATCCTGTAACGAGCACAGCGAAAAATGGGTACAGTGGCACAGAGAAAATGATCAAATAATAGACAATACCTGGTTTTAAAAGCACTCGACGCTTGTGGGCATAGACAAGCAGAAGATACGGATAACAAAACTAGCTTTATAAAAAATCAATAAAATATTCAGAAACGCAGTCCTACTTATAAAATGTTTCTATGTGCTGACTGTAAAAGCGATTACCTTTCAGTTATATGCAAACTCGGGCTAAAATTACGGAAATTAAAGAAGATAAAATAAAGTAACACCAAAACTCCAATACAACACGACTCAACTTGCAAATAAATCTATTCTTACAGAGTGAAGAGCAAATATATTAGCTTGAATAGGACTGAAAATTTAAAATAACACACCCTAAGAAGCACTAATAATATAGGAGAAATTCTGGAGATTATAAAAATGGGACAACAAGCAATTCCAAGGAATGGTACCGAATAGAGAATATTAAACACAAAGGAATATTAAAGCTCAAATTCATAAAGAAACAACAGTATAAATAATTTTTCACAAGATGAATAAGATCAAACGCTTGAACCATCTATAATATAGAACAATACTTAAAAAATGCAAAGAGAACTTTCACGACGAATTAGGGAGACCTACAATACACAAATTATGGAAGGCTTTAAAATACCTGATGTAATATCGATACTGGCTAAGACGAACAGAGGGAAAGCAGCAGGTTCAGGTGGGATAGTAATTGAGATGCTACTAGCTTTAGACGATCTCAGCATCAACAAAATTACGGAAATATTAAATGAAATATGCAATTTAGGTGCAAATGAATGCGAGTTACATCTGACTACCAGCATAATGATCTACCAAAACTAATCTTATACAAATCGCGTTGAATGGAGTGCATGGCAGAATTAAATTGGAAATAGGGAAAGAACAATGAAATTTCGTTAAAGAAACTAGATGTGATATTTCTAATCAAAATGATATCAGAGCGAGCAATGTAAATGCAGAAAAACGCAGGTTCCATAAATTATGCAAATATATTTGGTAAGGTACAACTCAAATGTTTCTTTGAATTGCTAGGAAATCTTGATTTATTTAGGAAAGATATTAGAATAATCCAGAATATTTATAGTAATCAACCTGAACATGGATATAAAATCATGTGGGCAAGTACACAAAAGTAGAAAGGGGCATAAGACAATGATGCGGCTTCTCATTGGATTTATACAACCTATAAAGGGAGGCAATCCGAAAAGAATTAAAAGAACCACCAGGATTTATTTAGTCAACATAATCTTAAGGACATAAGATTATACAACTTATTGATTGCAGACACAGAAAGAAAAGTGTAGGAGCTCCTCGGCAGTTTAATAAAGGAATGTGGAAAGAATGGGTTAAACATCAATTGTATGATAGAATGTATAATCGTTAGTAAAATAGACAGCCCAAGACGTTAACTACGTACATCAAAATCTGTGAATTATTTTAGGAGACGACGGAAAATTTGGCGCAGACATCTGAAACCGAATTGGAATAATGAATATCCCTTCCAATTTATTAAAAAAGAGAAAAATACACTTAGAAACAAAAATGTACTGAACTGTTCTATATATCGTAATATTGATCCTCTTATGTGGCAGTGAATGCTGGACAATTTCCTCATTGATGAAGAAGATACTTGAGGCAACAGAAATGTGGCTCTAAAGGGTTTTAAGAATACCATGGATGTGACATATGAGTCACGAGGAAATTTTAAGAAACATAGAAAGTAAAAGGATACTTATATTTAGAATCGGACAGAATCTGTAGAAATTTCTATTGAATATATTGCGGAAAGACGGCTTGGAGAATTTGACATATCAGGGGACATACAGAAGACAAGAGAAGCAGAGAGAAACTGCGAATAACCTACCTAATGAGAAACTGCGAATAACCTACCTAATGAGCTTGTGTAAATGGTTGGCAGAACAGAAATTGGGAGTGATAGCAAGAATATGATTGCCTACGCCGTCATTGTTGCATTCATTCTACATTTTTTTCCTTTTTATTATTTGTTTTATTCATTTTAATTTCTCTTTCTTCTTTACTTTTTTCTTGAATATTTTTAACATTTGGTATTTACTTTCTTCTTTCTTTTACATTTTCACTTTCTTTATTTTCATTTGCTTTGTTTATTTGTGACTACATTTTTTCTTTTTTCAACTTTCTTTGTAATTATGTGTTTAATTCATTTTGCTTTCATCTTTCGCCGTTCGTTTACTCTTAATTTTTTGTCGTTTTTTATTCTTTCGATATGCTTCATGCAGTTGATGTTTTCTTTCTTTATTTTCTTATTCTGATTTGATTTATTCTTTTTACGTTTCTTCTTACCTTTTTCATATCAGTCTTATACATTTTTTATTTTTTCTTGCTTGTATTTCATTTTTCATATATTTTCTTCTTTTCTTTGCTTTAAATTTATTATATTTTTTATTTCTTCGTTTACATTATTTATTTTATTCATATTTTCTTTGTAGTTTTATTCATTTCACTGTTCCCACTTTTATCTTTTTCTATTCTTGCTTGCTTAATTGATCTTACATTTTCTTTTTTTCTTTCTTTTTCTTATATTATTTTTCCTTTCCTCTTTTGTTTTTCTTGCTTCTCTTAATCACTTTAAATTTGCTTTCCTTCTTCTTTTCCTTTTTATATATTGGTAATGTTTTACTTCTCCCATACCTCGGCTGTATAGTGATAGTTGTTTTGGTTTAATTATCCGTTAAACTTAAGTTTCATTAAATTAACTTGTAGAGAAATAATCGTTTTGTTCGTGCTGGCCGTTGGTTTGGGGATAAATGATTGTTTCGGTTACGACAACCATTGGCGTATAAATAGTTATTTTATACGACCCAGCCGTTTGTTCGTGGGCGGAATAGTTTTTTATTCAAATTGGGCGTTACCTGGTAGTTAAGTAATAGTTTCGTTTAACGTAGCCATTAGAATTTTTTAAATTATTATATTTTGTGTGTGCGCAGGACAAGTGCAAACAAGTTTTAACAAGAAAATAGAGTAGACAAATTCCTTTTCTTGAACCGAAAAAACTTACCACAACCAGTGCATTACTATCCTGAGAATTAAATTAGCACCAAACTTGCACTAAAGCCAAGAAAACTCATAATGATAGCGGTCGAGCAGAAAGGCCAGTGGCTAGGTGTAACGTGACCAAAACGTATAAAACTATGGAGGACCTAACGGTCAAATTCAACATTATCAAAATGGCGGTGACGTTTGCTGTGGGGAGAATCAGACCAGCCATGGTTGGGTCGCTTGGGGGAGAAAATGCGATGTTGAGAGACCCGAAATTCTCGAGAAACCCAGGAATATCACTTCAGTGACGATTCCCACCAGTTCATCGAAAAAATGACTTTTGCGAAATCCAATTGCTTTTATTAATGTTAAATTTTATTTTATTCTTTATTATTTTTCTTATATTTATTGATTTGATATTGTTTTTCATTTCTTTTCTTTTTTTTTGTTATTTATTTCATTTAGTAATTTTACCTTTTCTTTTTTATTGCTTTTAGATATGACTTCTCCGTTGTTTTTTCTTGTTTCATTTATTTCATATTTTAGTTTTTCACTTTACGTTTTCTTTCTTCTTTTCTTTCTTATTTTATTTATATTACCATTTTTTCTTCTTTCCTCTGTCCTTTTCTTTTATATCATTTTAAGTTTTATTTCTTCTTTCTTTTTACTTTTATTCACTTTTTTGTTTTTGTTCTTTTTTTACTTGCTTGATTATTCGTTTAAAATTTTTCTTTTTAGTATTTTTTTATTCAACCCTTCACCACCATCGCCCTTTCTTTTTGTTTTTTCCTTCTCTCTCCAGGGGAGCAGTCCTTCAGATACAGCCCCTAATCCTGAGCGTGGTACATTTAGAGATGTGGAGTTGCTTCCTTAATCCAAGCCGGAGGGATTCTTCCTTTTGTGTTGACTCTGTATTTCATACTTATTCTGGGAGTTCAACTAATCTCCCGCCTGTCTTATGCATAATCTTTAATAGAAATGATGAAAATGTCTCTGTCAATTGTTTGTTGGACACTGGCAGTGGGCGAACGTATTTGTGAAGTCAAGTTATCAACACTCCTTGATGACTGTGATAAACACTTCAAGGAGATACTCCTGGGAATCAATGTTGGATTCAGTTGTCCACTTAGGCACCCAGTGTTGGTGGATAATAACATTGATTTGTCAGTACACATCGATGAACTAGACTCCCTTTTGGACGAATTTCAGTGTAACAACTGTCCCCTTGCAGGCAGATTTAACAGAGGCCATAATTTTATTCCAATTAATGGTATCGTTGAGCTAGATTTAATTCAGCACCTGAGGCCCTTTCAACTGGTGCCTTCTCTACATGGATGGGCGTTTTCAATCCCAAAGGAGCTTGTTTCGTTTGGAGAGGTGACAAGATTTCACTCACCTGGATAGTCTGAAGATGAGAAATGTGAGTGCCTTGTGTTTAATTCCGTGTTGGCATCCACTGCTGAAGTTAAAACCTTGCACTTGTGTTTTGTGTTGGAGTCCAGGACTACATATAAAGACCCTTTAAGCGATTCATTCCCTAATAGTAATGTACAAAGAGGATTAGAAAGAATGTTCAGTGTGCAGTCACTAGGGATAAAAGAACAAGAGTTATCTAACTATGACTAGTAGATACAGTGGTTGGGCAAAATAATTGCGACACTTGTTAAATTCAAAGAAAATTTATTTAATATGGAGTTTGTCCTTCTTTAGCCTCACATACAGCTTTAATACTAGCAATGGAATCATACAGCTTCCTGGCTTCATTCAGAGGAATTTTCAGCCATTCTTCCATTAATACCAGCTCTTTCAGGCACGACGGTGGAGGATAGCGGCTCCTAACTTGTCGCTCCAAAATGCTCCACAAATGTTCAATAATATTGATATGTGGAGATTGGGGAGGCCACTCCATGTGTTCTAGCTCACTTTCATGCTCTTCATACCAATTCTTAACCATTCGAGCGGTATGTATTGGAGCATTATCGTCTTGGAAGATGCAGTCACCATCAGGGAATAAAGTCTGGGCCATTGGATGAATATTTCCCAAAATGTTCAGGCAATCTTTGCTGTTGATTCTACCATGCAGGGCAACTATTGGACCGAGGCATTTCCATGATATGGCGGCCCAAACTATCACTGATCCACCTCCATGCTTCACTGTTGGAAGAAGGCAGTCAGGGTTGTAAGCTTCTTTGGGCTGCCTCCACACATAAACTCGCCCTGAAGTTGGGAAAAAAGAAAGACTAGACTCGTCTGAGAATATGACTTGCTTCCATTGGTCTGCAGACCAGGCACTGTGATCCCTGCACCACTTCAACCTCTTCTGAATGTTGCGAGTGGAGAAAAGAGGTTTCCTTACGGCGGCTCTTCCATGATATACAGACTTATGGAGCTCACGACGAACAGTTTTAGTAAAAACTGGACTATTCAGATGATTAATCAACTCAGCAGTCACTTTGGCCGCAATAGTCTGATGATATTTTTTTTCTCGAATTGCGTCATAGTTCTTGATATGGTAGCTCTTGAAAAACCAAACAGTTCAGCAACCTTAGTGATCGAGGCTCCTTCCATGCAAGTACCAACAATTTGCCCTTTTTCGAACTCAGAGAGGTCACGCATTTAGCTTAAATTTTACTAAATTCTCAAAATAAATAAGACAAAGAGAGTAAATTAGATAAATAAACGTATTTACAATAGATATAACCTGAATTTACAAAGTTTTAGTTAAAGTTATTAATAGAATAGGTCCTTGAAATATAGGAGTGGAATTTGCACCTGTTCCAATTATTTTGTCCAACACCTGTAATTGCGCTCTTCAAACAATCTATCGTATTCAAGGATATTAAGTATTATATACGAACCTCGGGAGTCCGACAAGATATCTTGTGCTCATTGCAACCATTATGTGGCCATTCACGTTTTGGATCATGTACCACGGAGACTGGAACGTGACGGAATAATAGAGGAGATTTCTGTTCCCCCTCACCGGTTTAAGGGATATATTCGGATTTCACACAAGCCTGTCCTGAAAGCAGATACTACACACACCACTAAAAGTCTCAAATAACTCCCTTTCTCTTAATGAGGTTGCCTACCAGGGAGTGAAACTTACGAGTGATCTAATAGAATTGCTGCGTTGTTTCAGGTATGCCACAATTATTTTCGGGTTCACGTCTAACCCCTATATTTTGAATTCTGTTCTCCGGCACCATGCTGCTAAATTTCCTTTGATCCTTGTAGACGTATGATGGGAAATCGGTACTACGTGGATAATCTGGTGATGGTCAGTGATAATCCAGATGAGCTATGCAATTTATATGCCCTCTCCAGGGAACGATTGCAACTGGGAGGTTTTGAGCTGCAATATTGCCGCTCTATGTGAGGATTCGGGGGAAACGTTGAGGAGGATGGTACCCTGAGCAGTCATGGTACTGATTGGGAAAAGGTGTTTGGGTATCGATACAATCTCCTCACTGACATACATGTTAGTTGTGGTCTTAATGCTTCCACAAAGAGGCATTATGTAGTCAGTATATCAGGTCATCCCATAAGCTCTGTCCGAAGTTTGAATAAAGAAAACAAACGACCAAATGTTACATTTAATTACAGATTCAATTAACAATGTATTTTCCCTGATTATCTATGACTTCCTTCCATCTATTAACAAGCTTACTAATTCCATTACTGTAAAAAAATTTTGGCTTTGGTTCGAAGACCTCACAAATGTCAGTTTTAACCTCTTCCTGTGTTACAAAAGCTGTTTCTTCCAAATGATTCTGTAAACTACGAAACAAATGGTAGTCTGAAGGAGCAAGATCGGGAGAATAAGGTGGATGAGGAATTTTCTCCCAACCAAGTTCTTCGATCTTTTGTGACGTGATTATTGCTGTGTGTGGTCGTGCATTGTCCTGATGAAACATCACCCGTTTTCGATTCACTAGAGAAGGTCTTTTTTCCTCAAAGCTTGGTTCAAACGCTCTAATTGCTGACAGTATATTTGAGCATTAATTGTTGCATTAGCTGGTAAGAATTCACAGTGGATTATTCCTTGGCAATTCCACCAGATTGAAAGAAGAACCTTTTGCCCATGATGTTCCCTTCTCGGCTGGGGTCCTTCCCCTTTACCAAGCCACTGTCTACGATGCTTAACATTTCGATAAAAGATCCATTTTTCGTCGCCAGTCACAAGTCTATCCAAAAAAGGTGAAACAAGTTGGCGAGAATGGAGAGAAGAGCAGATGTCAACTCGGGATTTGAGGTTGTTTTCAGACAATTCATGAGGCACCCATTTTCCAAGTTTAGGAACTTTTCCAAGATGTTGAAGATGACGATGAACAGTTGTATGGTTTGAACTGAAAACCACTGCCGATTCCTCAACTGATTAAGCAGGATTTTCTTCAAGGGATGCTTCAAGAAGCTTTTCATCAAACTTAACTGGACGTCCGGTTCGATCTTCATCTTCAAGGGTGAAATCTCCACCTCTGAATTTTGCAAACCATCTTCTGCAAGTTCTTTCATTCACACATTCCTCTCCATAAACTGAGTGAATGTTTCTAGCCGCTTCGCCTGCTGAGTTTCCTTTCTTGCACTCATAAAGCATTATGTGCCTCAAATGATTATTAGGTACTTAGTTTTAATCAAACAAAATTTTTAATTTATTGCTCTCTGAAATAAAATTTGATCAGTTTAAATACAGCTAAACATAAAAATAATGTTCAGCTCCATTAGACATTTTAAAATACTCTTTAAATTTCGTTCATTTTAACAAAAAGTTAAAATTCGGACAGAACTTATGGGATGACGTAATACTTACCTGCATCATTGCAATGTTGTATCCTGTTGAGTGATCTATGGAAGAGAGGCTTAGGATGAGACGAGACGCTTTCGGCCGAGTTTTCATTCAACTTTAAGCCTTTAAGCTGACCTTTCCAGATTGGGGACCATTTCCTTCCCGCGGGAGGCTTTCAGTGAGAACTAGACTGGCAAAATGTTCCTTTTCTGCGATGCATCACCGGATGCATATGGATTCGCTGCAAATATAGTGCATAATCGCCAGTCTTAGTTGTTTTTTGCAAAAGCTAAGGTGGCACCATTAAAGAGAAAAACTCTTCCCACCTTGGAACTTTAGACCGTGTATTTGGCCTTGAAATGCTTGTCCACTCTCTTGAAGGGTTGCAGAGGATTCTCCCCAACGAAATACAGGTAGGCACGGATTCTCAAGTGGTCCACTCGTGGATTATTTCTGGGTCAATCGTCAGTAAGAACCTCTTTGCAAGAAACAGATTGAAGGATGTCTTGCAGATGGTTGCTGGGTTGGAATCCTTGATTGGCATTACCCAATATTTCCGGTATGTATTAACCACACTGACTTGAGCACCAGAGGTTTAACGTTGGAAAAGTTTAAGGCTTGCATTCGGTTCTAGTGCCATGGTCCGAATTGGTTGCGTAACGAGACCACTCCACGGGTCACACAGGATTTGCCATGTCACAATCAACGCAACCAACGGATAGCCTGTTCTTCATTGAATGCCGCAGTCATCCAGGGAGAGAAATTCTGAACGGTCTTGTCCTTGGAGAAATTTCCTCCTTTGCAAAGTTTATGGGGGTAATTGCGTTAGGCCTAAGGTTTATCAATAGGTTGCAGCGGTTGGAAGTTGACACGGAGAGACTGGCAGCCATTCTTCTGATGAAGACAATGCTATAATAAGTATATCCTGGGGAATTGGCATTCTTATCCGATCCTTCAAGTAGGAAAGTCCCTATGTTATTGGGGGACCTTGATCTGTACATTGACGAGAAGGGCCTAATTAGGTCGGGCGGCAGAATTAGTAATTTTCTTCACTATGTTGGCTAAGTATCACCCGATAACCAAACTCCACATAATGTCAGGTACCAGCACTTGGGAGTTGGGTCCACTTTAGCTGAGGTGAGACGAAGTGGTTACTGGGTGCCGAAGGAAAGACAAGTTGTAAAGACAGTCTTGGGTACCTGCACATTGTGCAGGAGCTACAATGCCAAACATGCCCTGCCTCCCACCGTGGCCATTTTACCCATTTCGCGTATGGTGCTAGAAGTTCGCTTCAGATATACGGAAGTTGACTGCACTGGGCACATTTAGATTAAGAAGAGTGATAGGGAAGTGAAAATATATTTGCTCATTTTCACTTGTCTTAGTATCAGAACCGTACACATTGAGGTTGTGCCAAACTTGAATGTGTTGACCTTCCTTCGAACATTGGTGCGTTTCACCAACTTGTATGGCATTCCGGCTATCTACAGTGATAATACAAAAACCTTCCTGGGTGGTGGTCGGCTGTTCAGGAGGTTACTGTTGTGGCACGATTTACATCAGAAGTTTGGTTCTTGCTAAATTAAGTTCCTTCCTATTCCGCTGTTCGCTTCCTGGATTGAAGGCGTCTGGGAAAGAAGTATCCAGATGATCAAAACCTGCCTCCACAAGGTTGTGAGCCATGGGAAATAGATTATGTTGCCTGACTAACCCTTATCTCTGACATTCAAAGGGCTGTCATTAATCGCCCCCTAACTTATCGAGAATCGACGGAGAGAGAGTAGAAAGAGGTAACACCGAGCATGTTTTTGCGGGCTAATGTGTGTTCTGGGCTGCTGTTTAACCTGTACGAGGAAGTTTTTGCTCCATCCATGATCCCCCCAACAAGGAGAGACTTATCAGAACCATGCAGATGCCTGGTGCCTCGAGAAATTTAGGGCCCAATGGTATGATGAGGGAGAGGCCTCAGGTCCGTTCTAGAGTGTCATTCCGGAACAGACTGATTGTTGGGGATGTGGTCTTAGTCAAGAGATCTCTTAAGCCCAGACCCTTTTGGGTTCTTGCTGGTGTTGTGGAACTGATTAGCGGAATGGATGGTGTTGTCAGAACCGCCAAAGTTAAACGGGGTTGTGCAGTACAGATCCACACTTTGAAGCACCTTTTCCGCTCGAGTAGTCCCTATCAGTGGACGGGGAAGATGAATTGTTTTCCTTGCCCGCCTCTGCTGGTGCAGCTACAGATGATCTTGTTCCTATCCCAACTTAACCATTTCCTTTTGATGAAGAGAAAGTGGTTTGGCTCTGGTCGATATGCAATGCCCCACAGGGTGATCAATCTATGATTTGTTGTGATGAATGTGATAACTGGTGCTACTTCAAGTGTGTGGGGGTTAAATCTCACCCACCTTTAAGGCAGGAATGCGCACCTTTGGGTCGCCGTTAGTCTTCTCCTTGAACAAGTTAGGAGAGCCCACTATAACAAAAAGCAAAAACATTGTCAATTGGCACTAGTAGGTTACTGTACATGCAGCCCTATATTTATTTTGTTTCTATTCATGTTTTTTCCTTTTGGTTCTCAGGAATGTGTCGAGGATTTTACTGTTCAGATAGGAGAAAAAGTAATCTGCTTACCTTGGGTTGTTTGAGTCTTACTAAATAAAAGTGGTTACATTTTTACTAATTTTTTATAGTTACAGCGGTCACGTGAATTTATTACCATGTGATCCCTGAAGTAGTTATAAGGGATTTTTTTTTCTTTTTCTTTTTATATTTGCTTAATGCAAGTTATTAGACGGTCACGTTATGTTGCGGAAAGGAATCTTGTTTTGCAACTTAAGAAAGTAAATGCTTTTGCTTCTTTTCTTCGACCTGAATTGTCATTAGATTTGGGGGAGGTGAGATTTTGTCGACATATTGTGTTTTTGCATAATTATTACTTTTTATTATTTTATTTTATTCATTTCTTTTTCTTTATTACTTCGTTTATTGTTTTTTTATTTATCTCTTTGGCCTTCTTACTTTATTCTCACTCTCGACCTTGTATCACATTCTGTGTGACGTGCAAATATGGATAAATCCATATTTTATTCCCCGTTTTATTTTTAATATCTTATTTGTATTTCCTTTTCTTTCTTTTTGCATGTGACATTCTATATTCGCTTTGTTTCCAGTTCCATTCTTTCCGATCTATATTTACTTTTCTCTTTTATTCCTTTTTTGCTTTATTCTTTTTCCATGCTTGTTTTTCATTGTATCTTATATTTTCCTTCCATTTCCATTGTTTGCTTACTTTGGTTCATTGAGTTTCCTTTTCTATTTACTGTACATTTTCTATTTCTTTTTATTTATTCACTCATTCTTACTTGGTAATTTTTTTCCTGATAAACCTGTGCGCGCTATATTTGCCATAAAGTATTATTCTTTGTTACTTGTGTGCTTCATTCTTTATAATTTTTCTTTCTTTCTGTGTATCATTCATTCGATATTTTCTTTGGTTCTCGCATGCATTTTCATTTCATATCTTCTCTCTTTATAAGGTTCCATTTTGTTTTTCTCTTTCTATTCTTTGTTCCCTTGTCCGTTATCTCTTTATTTTTCTTTACAGCTTTCAAGAGAACGCTTCTCCTCCATGTAAAGGATATCGGGAAATGAATTAATCCCACGAAGAAAGCCGAATCAAATTCAATCGAAAGGTGTCATCTTCAAGGTCTTTTCAATAAAGCCTTTTTAAGTTCTTGTCACTTGATAAATGTCTTGCGTATTATCCTATGTATAAAAGGTTGTAGGTATATTATACATATAAGACTGTACTTCGGTTTCGTCTTATAGCACGTGATCTTAGTCCTCATGCATCTCGTATTTAAAAAAAAAGGTTCTCACAGGAAACGTGACAAAATGTATCGCTAATATATTTTTTTTAATCAGTTCACCCAAAACAAGACGGTAATTCCACTAGAAAACAGGGGGTTACAGAGACAGGGTATAGGGGGTGTTGAGGAAAGGATAAAAGATGACGGGATTCAAGAAGACAGAGATGGTGATTGAAGTTGCATTTAAATTTTTAAAGACTGTAGTTTTCATGCAAGAAAGTAAACGGAATGGAGTTCCACAGGCGGGAAGTACAAGAAGCTATCGGAGTAGAAGTGGTGGCTACACTTAACTATTTCGATAGTAAAATGGTGGGACCTAGATGCCAATCTAGTAACACACTTAAATTCATGTAGTTGGGGCACCAGGGAAAAAAGCTTGCCAGTGCAGTTACCATGAAAATACTTGTAGAAAAGACAGAGGGAAGCCACATAATGTCTGTGAGCAATAGACTATAGTGACTATAGTCGAGATGCCAAGTCAGAATCGATTACATTGTAGATCATTTTTAGATTTTGTCAAGAACCTCGAGATAACCAGACCAGATATGGAAACAGTATTCAATGCACGGACGAATGGTAGATGTGTATAATGGACTCTGACGAGAAAAACCTTCTGGTACGACACAATGAACCAATTTTCCATGTACTAGATGCAGGAGTCTAGTATCAGCTATGGTGGACAGGATAGTTCCCCTATGGTGGTTATACGAGAACAGTTTTGTTTTGGAAGCATTAAAATTTACAAGCCATTTCCTGCTCCCATTAATCACTCACTGAAGTTCCCTTTCAAGAGTAGCGGCCAGGTTAATTTTGTCAGCTCTGACAGATTTGCTATTGAGACAGGAGTAAATGGTTGTGTCATCTGCATAGATGCCTACTTGGGAACTGATGGCATCAGGACGACCATTGAAAACCTCAGAAAAAAAATCAGAATTAAAGATCAGAAACAGTGTAGGACTCAGGATAGAGCCTTGGGGTACACCCGCGTTCGTGTGAAATGATCTGGAAGCGAGCCCGTTCAAAACGACTTTTATTTCGTGATAGGATAGGAAAGATTAGATTAAATCAAACATTCATCCTGTAATACCGTAGCCTTGGAGCTTACGTAGAATACCAGTGTGTCAAACCCTGTCAAATGCCTTCGAGATATCTAGAGCCATAGCTTCGCCGTTAGAATCAAGAGCTTGATATATATTCAGTGATGGCCGTTAGTAGCTCAGCAGTGGACCTGGTAAAACGGAAGCCATATTGTTTGTCAGAGAATAGGTCGGGAGAGGCAAGATGCTTAATAATTTTGATTAAAGCCTCGAATACTTTGCCGAAAAGCGGTACGAGACTAATAAAGCAACAGGGTCAGAAAGTTCTCCACAGTTCTTAAAAGCTTGAACTACAGTGGAGGACTTCCCCCAAGCTGGAAAGTAGGAAGCAGCGAGTCAGTAGTTGTAGAAGTTAGAACTGAAGTCAGCTCGTGAACACATTTCTCTAGGACGAGAGTTGGGATCCCGTCACTTCCACTTGCCTTATGGGAGTCTAATTTAGAAATGATGTTCGAGATCAGTGACGTTGTTATGCACATATCACTCAGTAGAGCCTCTGTTCTAGTGGGGAAATCAGGTGTGAGTACTCCAAATGATTCAAGTATTGAGTTGGAAGAAAATTTCCGAGCAAAGCATTCAATCTTATCGGCTTTAGATGTAAGGACATCAAATTGGTTGAATAGAAAAGGGTTTGGGATTTGCTCTTGTTCAGCACACCCCTGCAGAGCCGCCAATAATTTCTAAAACCGAACTTGCGAGATGATATACATTGTTTCATTCTGTCAACAAACAGTAGCTTCGCTTCTTTGAGGACACATTTGCACTCGTTACGAGCGGAGAACACGCTTGCCCTCATAATGTATTTATTTAGCTAGTTAATTATTGTGGCAGCATAGGGAAATATAGAAAAATCGTAATCTCGTTTCTTTTACTCAAAGTAGCAGTCATTTTTTTCTTAGGATTCAAACAAATTAGGGAAGTGGCAACATCCGTACAGAAAAACGTCTTTTATGTTAATAAAAAAAAAAATACCAAAATATTCCATACTTTTTGGCTTGTAGCTGTAGACAACTTTTGAATTATTTTTTTTTTTACCATTCTTCTTTGTCCTCATTATCATCCATTCACATAAAACCGTTAGTTATGGTATCCGTTGCTTCACTCAACTCATTACTTCAACGTCCTGTGAGTGTTAAATTCTTCCAGCACTCTTTACTCAACAAGTATCCTAGAAATCTTAACTGTCTCTTTCAGATTTTAAATATAATTGACCATTCTTTTTCCATTTACTTTAAAACTTCTTCGTTGCACATAGTTCATAATATTCGTAGAACCGAATCTCTATCCTTTTCAGTTTCTTCTTTTTCCAGTATTTACTGTTATATAGGGCGATACATATGAAATAATGGTCCAGGACCCTTTTCTTTGTTTATAACGAAATTCTTTAACGAACCGATGACTTAATATATAGCGTATCTTCTCGAAAGTATCTTTCGATTTTCTAATGCGCCTTCGGATTTCTCTTTCAACTTTCCATCATCTGCTACTACACTACACAAATAGTTACATTTTTGTATATGCTTGTTTCTCCATTTCGTAGTTCATACCTTGAAATCTCTTACTGGCGACCATACATTCTTTCTTCTTTAACCCTTTTTCTTGCTTTTCTGTACTACTTTATTCAGTAGTAACTGATTTTTTTCTATCAGATTCTGCCATCAATACAATGTCATCCATGAATCTTATACTGTTAAAATTATGCCGGCTGGTAATAAATCCTCGTAGGTCTACTAGTACTATTAAGGTTGCCTCACTGTAAAAGTTAAAGAAATCAGGAGAAAGGACGTCTTACTCCTCTTTCTATTTTTATACGTAAATATACTTGCCCAATTCATTTTCTGTCTACATGCACGTGATTTGTTCCCAGTAAGTGTTCCAGAGTATTCCAATATTCTCAAATCTTTCTCGTGAAAATCAAGCCTTCGTAGCAGTTCAAATAGTTTTGTATATATGTGTGCATCTATGTGTATAGTATTCTTATCATAAGGATAGAATTACTTGGTCCAGCGTCTTAAAGTCACACTGGCCTTACCCTATTTCCAGTCTAATTCTACTGCAAGCCCTATTCATTAGAATTTTAATTATGAGCTTAATTATATGGCTTATCCTTAGTAAAGATAGTGGTGTGGTTTCCCGTTGCCTTCTCCACGATTTGGAATTCAGAATTTTCTTTTTTTTCAGACTGATTGGTATCCAAAACTAGAGAGCCTAGTCTACTCCGCTATTTAACTCTAGACTGGGGAAGAAAAGACGAATAAACAAAATATCAATAATGGCTACGCAGAGTGCTCTAAAAATTAAGGAATATGTTCCTATAGCTAAATTATTCTCTGCTGATGACTCATGTAGCTCATCTAGTGGAGAATCTGTTGTTAAAAAGGGATGCTATTTCGAATTTTGCCGAGAGCATTTTTTTATTTCTAATAGGTACTGCTTACTAATGTTCATAGACTGACGGTCTGAATAGGCCTGATAAAAAGGATGTAAAAAGAATATTAAAGAAATACTAGCCAAAAACTGATATTGACTATCAATGATCCATCTTATAAAAATTTAATATGAATAGTTACCAGATGAAACAAGCATAAATTTAATTTTAGGTATAACTGAACCAGTGAATTTTTAGCCATACTAAATATGAAAAAGTAGTGTTCTGTGGTTTACTTTCTCGATAATAGGAGTAACAGTGACTGCACGTTGCATTAAAACTCGCGATAATAATTTCAATTCAAGCAACACAAAGAGGTAATCGGTTACTTGGAGTGAAAGAAACAGAGCAAATATTGCTGAGGAGAAAAGACAATAAAAGAATATGATGCAAAGAGACAGATGATGGCGAAAGGCGTTGAATTTAAATTGTTAAAGATCAGACAGAAACGCAAGAAACAGGAAAAGAGTTCCACATGCGATAAGTGAGATAGAAGAAATTGTTAACATAGATCTTATTGTTACATGTAGCAATTCCAACAGAAAAAGGATGAGTCATTTCTGCCAATCTATTACTGAGCTTAAATTTGTGAAGTCGAGGTACTAAAGAGGAAAACTCATCAGACGAATTACCATGAAAATATTTATAGAAAAGGCACAGAGAATCTACGTTACGATTGTTGGAAAGGACAGATAACATAACAGATTCTTCTTTGGCTTTTGTCAAGAATCTGTAGATATATAGTAGAAGAACCCAACCGATCAGATGTGGTAGAAATATTCAATGCCCAGAAGAATGGTAGATTTATAAATGGGTAAGATAGATCTTGGTGAGAAAAAATCGCCTAGAACGACAAAGTGAACTAGATTTCCTAGCAACAGGACTAGAAGTTGATTCAATATAATCGTTCTACTACATATCAGCGGAAAACGTTAAACCAAATAGGTTATTCTTCTGGAGGTTAGTATCAGCTATACTGATATAAGACAAAAAAGTTTCCGTTAAGCTACTAAAAGAGAACAGTTAACGTTAACAGGCCATTTCTTGCCTTAGTTAAATACAGATTGAAGGCCAGCTGCCAATTTACTCTGATCGAACTTTTCAAAATTACCATTAACACATGAAACATATATTTTTACAAATAAAAACACATTAATATTAATAATGAAAATATGGAGCTGTAACATTCTAAGAATAATGACTTTACAAAAATGCACCTACGTACGTAAAGCAGGAAGTGCATTGAGTTCGTGGAAAATGATAAGTTTATGCAAATAAAGTTCATAGAAATAATGATCAGTCATCGATTTGTGCGCAAAATAACTAGTCGCTAATGTCTGAGGTTTTTCCGCTTTCTTTTTTTCAGTACCACATCAACTTAACCGATTGACCTTCATATTACACTATGAAAAGTTGTAAACCATTGCTAATGGAAACCGCAGGAGATCTTGATATCTAGCTTTTCTTATCAACTAGGATGTATGTACTTTCCATCTGTTCTTCCGCCCGCGGTAATATTATTTGATAATATGTAAGTATCTTTGTTTTAATTGTAATAGTTTACAGTAATTTCTGCGATCATAATTGCTTTTAAATCATTCATTTTATTTTTTATTTATAAATCTAATAATCGTCAATAAGTAAATTATCTGATAATTGTCAGTGAGTTAAAAAAGAAAAAAATTGTAGACGCAGATCACAATGAGAATATGAAGGAGAGAAAGAAATTGGGGATTTATTAGGACCTTGTTTGGCCGCTGAGAGTTATGTACAATATAATATTATTAGTTGAATATTAAATGCCATTGGAACCATTCAAAGAGAAAATAAAGATAAATTAGAAATCTGACGAAGGGCTGAAACTGATCCTTGTTTACATTATTTCTTACATTTATACATTCAGAGTTAAAGTAATTTGAAGCATATCCCTTCAGTTAACAGTGTTTACAATGATACTGAGAAGGATACTGGAAATTAGAAGACACTTACTGTTTTTTAATCATTTCATAACGAGCAAGGCAAATAAAAAATCCACTAAGACGCAAATGGTTAACCAGTGTTAGAGAATATCAGAAAAACAACACTATTAAGTAGAGAGAACAATAGAAGCACATTAATTATGAAGGTAGAATATAACGATTGACATTGCATTTAAATTTTAAGATCAAAGTTGACTGGGAAGCAAGAAATCTGAAAAGAGTTTTACAAATGAGAAGTGTGGTAAAAGAAACAGTTATGATAGAACTTACTCTTAAGTTTAATTATAAGGATTATGAAGTAAAGTATGAGATTTGAAAGCCAAAGGTGTATTTGATCATCATTTTTATCTAAGGATACAAATATTAACATGTATTATGAGCCTAAAAAAATGAGAGTATTTTCTCCAATAATTAGCGTCTTATAAAAATGTTAATAAAAGTAATAATGAATATTAAGTACGGTGTAAAAGGATTTAATGTAAATAAATTGAAAAGTATCGTTGACAAATACTTTCAGTTTTAAGATAAAATTATAATAAAAATTCTGAATACTGCTCATACTTTCCACATTCCATCTCCAGTGGCAACAACCAGATATAATGTAAAGCTGTAAACAAATAAGCAAAAATACGGCCACAAATATCAGAGAAGAGAATATCTCTAGTGAAATTAAGAGACATCCTTAATAAATGTATAAAAACTGGATCAAAAGCAAAATATAAAAAGAGACACAACCGAGTAGAGATAATGCAGCTGAGAAAATGTGATAACTTAAGACATATATAGATATATAATGAATATTTGGAGAGGAAGAGAGAATGGCAAAATCACATCATCAGAGAATGCAGCAAGCGAAATCAATCGTAATAAAAGGCAAGGACGATAGTGTAGGAACAATCATATAGTTAGAATTGAGCAAATGAAATGTGCCCGACCAGGTAGACAAAAGGATGCACATGGGGTGGAAAGGTTTTAAATCGCAAACTGTATCACGGGGGAATACAAAAAGAATACAAATGTAGCAGACATAACAATGGTTTAAATGATCATATATTGAGAATTTAACAAATGACATTATGTTCTTGTAGAAAAAAACGTGAATACGTAATCCATATCGTAATGCAGCAAGATGTAAAAGAAGGAATACAAAAGCAGTTTTTAGAATAATACATTGGGAATCATTTTTCGCTGGTAATAAATTCGCAGTGGAAATAAATGAGATGGCTTTCGACAAATTAGAAAATTGATGTTCCTCCGGAGAAAACGATGAAATTGAAAGCATCGCCATAACTGGCTATAATAAGACGAATCAAAATGAATACAAAAGCAAATATGAGAATTATACATAGGAAATTGAGCACATGGAGGCAAAATGTTGAATTTATTAAATAAAAGATGAAATGGCAAACTCTGTCTTAAATTAATACAAAAAAGAAAAGAAAAAGAAATGAAAAAACAGACACATCCGATATACATTGTGATTTGAATGAACAAGTTGGACTTAACCAAGTAGGTAATTGGGATTATCTTTTTCATCGATGCCACTAATGTTTCCCCTTAATATGTTCCACTTTTAATCTTCTGTCCCATCCAAGCTCTTGTATTTACTTTTAAATCTGTAAGAATACATCTCTTTGCAAACTGAATCATTCTGGTATCAATTGTAGTGGAGTTTAGTCGTTGCTTTGGTTTTTTCTTTAATTTCAATAGTTTTAGTGTGAGTTTAGATATAGCTGCAAAATAAGTCAAAATGGCCTCACTCATGTAGTCACGTGATTCTGTTTGGGAGAGGAAATCATAATTAGATGGAGGATGATAAATTAAACTTAATATGGATGCAGACATGATGTATATATATATATTAAGAATTGAGTTAACAAGGTTGCCACAAACGCGTAAACATAAAATGAAGACACGTGAAATCGCAAGCTTTATGAATGAATTCAGCGAGATGAATCAAAATATATACTATAGCAGAGTTTGTAGAGGTATACAATGCGAATTTACCAAACGATATATCTTCGAAGTGTAAACAAAGGATGATCAAGTGCAGAAATAAATGACATCTTATGATAAGGCATAAAAATGCAGTAAGAATCAAATAGTCACAAATTTAGACATAAGAGAAATAATTTAATAAATAAACAAATGAGATAGTTTAAACTAAATAGACAAATAATGAGTCGGAGAAAAATATAAAGCGTAAGGCACATCATAAGTTGTTCCATAAAAATGAATCAAAAGGATTACAAAGCAGATATGATAGACATGATAGGAGATTGGGCAAATGAAATGGGATAAACATTGTACACAAATTTTCATGTGGAAAAAAGATGGAACTAATTTATGAGTTAATATACGACAATGAATTAAAACGAATAGGAAGAAAGACATGAAAGACATACATTGGGAATTGAATAAATGGGATGGGTTCAAATTCGTAGACAGATAATGCTCAGGTGCCAAGAATGATAAAATTGAAAGCCATATCATAAATTCATTTACAAGTACAGATGAGAAGCGATAGACCCTGATCATTTAAGCATCCCATACCACATCCCAAATAAATCAAATAATAGAAGATAACGACCCTGCTTTCCCTCCCGTGGCGAATGTACTGATGATGAGTGAGATATGCTGATAACATAAGTATTTGTAAGTAGCTGAGAGAAGAATGATCTTGAACAGAAAACATCCTCCAAGCTTTTCAAGACAGATTTTTTCCAAAATAGAAATTTTGATCTGGAATTGGAATGAATACATCGATAGCACCTACAAAATTCAGGATAAGGAATTAGTAAATAAGAAATATTTCAAATAACTCGTCAGTTATAATAAATTAGATAAATAAACTAAATATTGAATAGGCTGGGTTAGTAGTAGTTTTGCCCCAAACCACAAATTATTACAATATCAAAATATTATCTTGAAAACTTGAGTGGTATTCTTAAATAGACTCTTTAGATCGAGACTTTCATATGGATCTCATGCCTGGCGCCAACTCCGTTCAGAATATCTAAACTGTCCGCTATATATAACCGCTTTCTCAGATCAATTGTTAAAATGGCTTTGAGCGAGAGAAGTCTGAGGGTCTTGGCGAAGAACGCACTTCTTCGAACCTTGTGGAGTGACGCTACAGCATCACAAATATAGAATTCTACCAAATAACAGAAACTATATCATTTGAGACGCGATTCACATTACAATTAAAAGAAAAAGATGAAATAAAGAGTAGGAAAAGTAGATATGAGAGTAACATATTGGGCATTGGGCAAATGATATGTGGCCTGAAACGTGTAGACAAGTTATGCTCATTCTTTAATGAGATGAAATTATAAGCTGCATCATATTTAAAGCCACAAGATGAAAAGTAAAAACAACAGCAGACAAGAGTGCCAACCACTGGGAATTAAACAAACGAGATTGCATCAACCATGCAGCCCCATTAGTCTCTGGCGGAGAATAATATAAAACCGCAAGCCACATCTCATTTGAATCAAAAGGATGAAATGAAGAAAAGCTAACGCGAACATGACAGCCATTTAACAAATTATATCAGCATAAACATGTAGACCAATGATTGTCTTATACAAAATTAGCTGAAACGGCAAGCCACATTGAAACGAGTAGATAATAATAAAGAAATACAGAGTTATGACTCTTATGAGAATTAAGTAAACGAAATGGCAATAAACATGTAGACAAATTATTCCCCACCTGTTAATAAGATGAAACAGTAAAGCAAGTAGAATTGAAGCAACACAATTTTAAAAAATCAATAGGGTACATCAGTGCCACACAATAGATATTGAGCAAATGAATCATGTACACAAATATGAACTTGCAGAGAATAAGAGAAATCCTCAATCCACATCAAAATCAAAGCAGCAATATGAAGTATATTAAGTTCAAATGACAGTCACATTATGGGATTTGAATAAATGAGATATCCTTAATAATTTAGACAATATTTTTCTGGTGTTAAAATAGTGACACTGCAATTCACATCTCAGTTGAAGTAAAAAAATAAGAATAATGAGAATTAGATGAAAACATTAACCACATCAAAAATTGAGGCAGAAAGTTCAAATCAAGCAGTATACAAGAATTAAAAAATGAGGTGACCGGTAACATGTAGACAAATGACATTTCTGAGTAGGATAATCTAAAATAAAAAATAAATTAATTCATATGAAAACATGACAGTTACATATCAGAAATAGAATAGAAGATATACTCTGAATTATTTACACAAATGTAGCCCTGTTGGAGAAAATATCGGAACTAATAGCTACATGACGACTGAAGCAACATGATAAAATAAAGAAATAACACAGTAGATATGTTAGTCTCTTATTGAGAATTGGTGAAATGAACAAAGTAAAAACTGGATAATCTAATGGAAAAATGTTAAATTTGCAACCCACATCACAACCGGCGCAGCAAGATCAAATGAAGAAATTCATATATTAGTGTTACACACTGGGAATTGAATAGACGAGATTGTGCGGACTATGCAGACAAATGATGCTCTTGGGTATAAAAAGATAGCAACATCTGAACTGATGAAGCAACAGACATGAGAGTTTATCATTGGGAATTTATCAAATGGCATGGACTGGACTATATCAAATAATGATATTCTGTTGCAGAATACCATGAAACCACAAGCCACATCTCAATTAGAGCATCAAGGAATAAAAATTATCTGAGTGTCATACATAGGGAATTGAATAGTTGGCCTAACCGGAATCATGTAAACAAATGATTTTCCTCCGAATAATAAAATGAAAGAACAAGTCACATCACAATTGAGGCATAGAGATAAAATAAAGAAATTTACAAACAGATATGTGTGTCACACATTGGGATTTGAGCAAAAGACATAACCTGAGCGATGAAGACAAATTATACTCTTGTGAAGAAAAGGATAAATCCACAACCTGCATCTTAATTGTTGCCAGATTAATAAGAAGAATCCAAAAGTAAACATGATAAATTATGAACAGTTATATTTTGTGAATTGAATAAGCAAAATTGCATTGATCACGTATTAATTATTTCCTTGTGAAGGAAACGGTGAATCCTCAAGTTGCATCATAAAGTAAATACAAAATTGAAACTATCAACTGGCCTACATCCTGAATTAAAATAATAGACTGGCCTCAACAATGTAGAAATATGAAGCCTCAAACCACACCATAATTGCATACAGCAAGATATATCAAAATGTATATAAAAGTGGGCATTGCATTTTCTGAACAGTCATTCGATAGGAATTGTACAAACTAGATGTCCTTGGTCATGTTGATAAATGTTGTTCTTTCTGATAAGAAAACGAAGGCCTCTCTGAGATTTAGATGGCTATCCATCTAGTGTTGGAATCGGTAAACTTCAACTGGTGATAGTGCCATTGAAAAATCATTACGGAAGGACAAACTTCATATCAAACTTCATTTTAATATTAGTAGATAGGTTCACTTAACGCCCGGTTTACACTCCCCGGTCTTTTGAACAGGTGTAGAGGTTTATCCCTCGTTTCTTATTCCTTCTAAAGTCTGTTTTAGCTATATACTCCTAAAGCTTGTTATTTTCTATAAATAATATGTCCACACGGTAACCCTCTCCCTTGAGTGGCTCTTAGGCCTTGTATTGGGTGAATATAAATAAACAAAAAGATTATGATGAGATAAATTTCACATTTAACAGATCAGTTGGTATTTGAAACACCTACGTAAATTGCACGTGTGTTCGAACACCCAGATGCAGGAGTAATGACCAACACTGAAATAGCACAAGAGCTAGATGACAAAAGCAGGCTTCAAATTGGGAAACGAGGATATAAAACGTGAATTGGGTGAAAGAATATGTGTGCACGATACAATGAACCAAAATTGATTCAATATAACCTTTCCACTACATGTTAGAAGGAAATGTTGACCCAAGATGACGCAATGTTACCCTCCTAAAGGGTTAGGGTTCAGTCATGCTGATGGAAGGCAGAAAAGGTTCTGCCAGGCGAATAAAAGAGATCGGTTTCGTTTTAGAGGCGTTAAATGTAATAAGTCATCCCTTACCCACTGTTAACAACAGATTGCAGGTCAATTTTTTAAATCAGCTGCCAATTTGATCTTATCGCACCGATCAGACATGCTATCAAGACAGGAGTAAATAGTTGGGTGACCAGTATAAATCCCTAGTTAGAGAAGTGATGGCATAGCAGAAAGTTAACAACAACTTAGGCTCAAATATAGAATCCTGGGGGCGCCTGAATTAGCGTAAAGAGAAAAGTGATTGTTCAAGGCAACTTTCATTTCGTGATTTGATAAAAACAATTGAATCAGTTCAAAAGTTCTTCCATAAATACCATAAACTTTCGAGTTATGAAGAAGAAACTGCTTTCGAGATGTCCAAAGTAACAGACGGAGCCTCAGCACTCTTATCTAAAGTCTTAGAGACGCTTTCAACAATAATCGATAATCCATCAGAAGGTGACGTCAAGAAGGAAAACCCATATTGCTTATCTGAATGAATATCCTCCGAGAGGAGATGTTTAACAAATTCATAGTTGATTAGAGCCTTTTACTTTGACAAAAAGAGGTAGAATGCTAATAGACAATAGAATAAGATTTCCAACAACCACGAAAGCAAGAAGCAGCAAGACGTGTATTGTAGAATTACGAAAGAACAAGAGCCAGTGCAGCAACACGTTTCTTAAGGTTTGATACAGGATACCATCAGGTCTACCTGCTTTATGAGTATCCAGTTTAGAGATGATAGACGAAAATATGTATGGAGTTATATGTTAAATGCATATAAATCAATACAAAGTCGGTTCTAAGAGGAACGTCAGGGGAAAATATTCCAGAGGAGTCACCAGTATGATTAGAAGAGAACTTATGAGCAAAACATGTTGCTTTATCAGCAGAGGGTTTTAACACCTGCAATTAAGTGAAAAGGTGGATAGAAGACTTACTCATATTTAACAAAATATTATAGGGTCGCCAGTAATCACGGGGATCAAACTAGTTAGAAGCTATATTGTGCCACATATTGCTAGAACATGTTTACAACTATTATAAGCAGACACAAAGAACCATCTACTGTGATCTGAACTATCGCGCTAGTATACCCAGAAAAAGCTATTCCTGTGGGCTATAGCGGTTGAACAGGAAGGTTGGAACCAAAGTGAAGATTTAGGTTTCATCTAGGTATTTCCGAGAGGACAAAAAGACATCTCAGTGGCTCAATTCCCAATAGGAAAATCAATCCTAGTGCCGTCTCAAAGAAATTCCCGGAATTAAATCAAGTAAGGACGCTGGTAACAGAAATCAATCTTGTGAATAGCAAGTTCCTGCCTAATATACGAAACGAAAGAAAAGTCAACATATACTGCAACGTCAACCGAATTACCAAGTCGACGGATTTGTGATGCTCGACAAGAACTAGGAGAGGAGGTAAGGAACAAATCAAATAAATAAGAATGTTGATCAGATTTATTAGGGAAACGAGTAGGAAAATGCACTATGTAACTGAGAAAATGGACAAGGAAAAGAATTGAATGTCTGAATACCGGCAATATCAGTATTATTAAACCATTTGACGTGATGAACATTATCTTACTCATCAACAGCAACAGCAGCAAGAAGAAGAAGAAGAAGACGAGAAAATACAATCAGGCATAAGCCAAACAAAAAGAGGCAAGTGTGGAAATAGATAATATGACAGAGGATAAGATACTAACAAAAATAAATAAGATACGAAATAAGGATCTCTCGGGAAATAAAATGGAAGAATCTAGCTGCGTCATAAACAATTGCAGATTCTGTCACTATTGAAGATGAACCAAGCGACATTAAAGCAGAATTCGTTGAAAACAACAGAGTTGAAATCACTGAAGCAAAAAACCACACCATTCAAATAATCAGCAAAGTAACTCGCACACAAATATTAGATAGATACCAACTTCCAAATATTCATATGACAAAGTCCAATAAACATATTGTGCAAACATATAACGCTGTAGTGCAAATATTGTCAAGACATACCGCTAGGCAACATAACAGAAGTTAATAATGTCATACATGCAATAGATTTGGCAGCTACTGAAAAACTTATGGGCCAATAACATGTCTGTCCACCACATATAAATTGATAACGTCTGTCTTGACGAAATTTTCTTACTCTTTTCTCAATGAAAACAACATTCTTCCCTTGAAACAGAAGGGATATGGAAGAGGTTCATACGATTGCAAAGATCAACTACTAAAAAATAAAATAATCCTGGAAAATTGCAGGAAAAAAGTTTAAACTCTCAGCATAGTTTGGACAGATTACCTTTGATAATGTGCCACATTCTTGGATCCTTAAGACTTTTGGAATGTACAAAGTTTTATTAAATATGGCATGGAAAAGTGGAAAACTACATTATACCTAAATCACACCAAAAATACTGCCACTTACAATTATTTGAATATCCGACGAAGAATCATTCAAGGTATCTCCCTGTCACCTCTTGTGTTCTGTCGTTCCTTAATCCCCCTTTCGTATGAACTAAACAGTATTAAATTTGGATAAAATGTAAAATAAAAACGTATTTAATTCACCTATTGTACATGGTTGATAAAAAAAGCTCTTTGACAAAGGCGACAATGCGTTGAAGGGTATCCTCAATACTGAAAAGAAAATCCAGTGATGACATCGGTATGGATTTCGGATTAGATAAATGTGCAAAAGTAACATTCAAGTGAGGAAGAATTACAGAAATATACTCAATAGATCTAGATTTTACCAAAAAGGTTAGCGAACTGTAACAAGAAGCCTACAAATACCTAGGAGTTAGAGAATGAGATGTGCTACAGCATACCCAAATGAAGGAGAACGTAAGAAAAGACTATGGGCGTGTACGTTTGGTGTTAAATACCGTGTTGAATTCACAAAATAGAATATCAACTATAAACCTTTTGGTTGTCCCTGTAGTGCAATACAGTCTCAACATCCTTAATCGGACCACAACTGACATTAAACGAATGGATACCGAAATGAGAAAGCTTCTAACTTTCTACCGAATGCATCATGTTTACGTTGATCGTCTATATGTGCTCAGATCCGAAAGAGGCAGATCATTAGTTCAACTAGAACTGTTTTACAAACCACAACACCAAAACAATTGGTCAAATGTACCTGGAAAGTACAGACGACTAGAGGATGATCTGTGTCAAAGAACATGAAAGTAATAAGAGACTAACTAGAAATTACCAACCCACATACTGAAAAACTGTGTTAACCCGAAACATTTGATAATCTTTTAACTCGGCATTATAGAGTGAACGACTGTGTGTACTGGATACTTTTAAGAGAAGGAAACTACAAGAAACTGGTACAAATATCACCGAAACCCTGTTGCAGAGATATGACCTGTAACAATTTTAAAGGGCTTTACAATATACACAGACAATCAAAACTATTCATCCAGACATCGTGATAAAAAACAACAAAGCAGAATTTGCTTTCTTATTGTCATGACAGTCGCTGCATATTGTAATGTATAAGCTATAAAAATACTTGAAATGGAAATATAAAAATGTGTTATATCACGGCATCAGTAATTCTAGTTATAGCTGGAACCTTTGGATTGATTGGATAAAGTTCCAATAGACTCACTGAAGGGATTTCTGGTAGCCCAAGCCTTAAAGAAATACAAAAGTACTGCACAGATATTACAAAAATCTGTATTTTTATAAAATGTGTGTGATCTTAGTTATTGTTTTTTGTTGTTTTTTATTTTTGTCTTTTTTTTTCAAAAATGATCAGTGGAAGATGTCATGAAGCCATTTCTAATCTTTGGTCTCTGGGTGGGACACGGAAAGAAATGAGTATACAGCAGAAATCCAAGGAAATAATAATAATAATAAATGATAAATTTAAGACAACAATCTAACACAGTACATTCCTTCCGTTTTCCTTCTTTCATTAGAAACATATCAGTTCCTCATCTTGGAATTGATAAAACTGTATAACATAAAACGCGACGAAACTTAGAATCGAGATTGAATGAATTGGAGATTCGAGGAAAAGCTGAATCTGTCCAGATTATGGAATAGCTTGTGTCTGAGAGGATACTTGCAAAGGTGCTGGGGATTTGCATTTTGTGAATACACAAAAGTAACAGAGGAAATATAAAAGGGGACCCGTTGAAAGAAGGGAGTGATGTTGCGAGAATTAAGCAACAGAAGTATGCATTGGAGAAGGAAGATACGTAGAATGCAAAAATTCTAGGCGTCATTGAAAATGACAAATACAATTTTCTGTAGGTTGTGACGATAGCACAGATAACTAGACATTGTGATGGTAGAAAGAAAGTACATGCATCATTATAGGTACTGTATGCCCCGAAGACAATTGAGTAGTCGACAAAGAAGAACAAAAGTAGGAAAACTGTTAGTTTAAAATGTGAAGTGTAAAAATTGGTATGAAGAGTGCGGGAGATATCCCCATTGTTGTCGGTAGTTTGAACACTATAAGTACTGAACCTCCAAAGCGGCTGGAAATGATTGGGGTAATTTCAAGATTGCACTACTTTGGACTGCAAAGAATTCGCAAATCATAATGAAAATGTGCTACCTCAGCTACCTGGCTGTGGACTGTTGATATTTTGGTTCAATCTACAGCAACATTTGCTATGTTTTCAGATCATATAATAGGGATTGATCCAACTAAATCTCACATATAAGACAACAACCAAAAGACTTGAAAGATATCACGAACGAATTAATGTTTCCTTAATGTTAAAGCTTTTCTATCTGCATGAATCAACTAAGAAAACTACATTGAACAAGTAAAGAAAACCAGAGATGAAAACAATATCTGAAAGTGTCTAGAGAAATTAAAAGGGCCAAAAGGTCAGATCAAGTTAAAAAGTAAAAGAAAAATCTTTACATAGCCAATATCAATTGAGAGCATATGCCATTAACAGGGACAAAAATCTGATTCATCGATTGTTTCGGAACAATGAAATATATATTAAGAAACTTGTACCCACAGAAATAGAACATAGATTTAAACAAAATACACGTTATTTTATACCTTAGAATTGTTTTAACCAACACTTTTTAAAGGCAATTTTTGGCGAAATACAAAACAATCAAGACACAACGATAAAAAGAGGAATGAAAGTTGGAACGCGATTAAAATAAAAATAATATATATATATATATGTGTGCGTGTGTGTGTGTTTGTGTGTGTGTGTGTTTTATTAATCCGCCGGATTTCTTCTCTTTAAACGTTATTTGACTAGACGCTTCGTTTACTTATTAAACAATATGTTTATTTATTTTCGTCTGCCGGACTAAATATTTGAGAAATCTAAGGTTCCCTCTACCCACGGGGGCGCAGATTCATATCCAGGCGGAGGGCGCATATTTTTCTTTAATAAGATTTATCCTATCCCATACCAATATACATAACTATAAAAATGTTCAAAAATTAAAAGTAAACGGTTATATACATAACTTCTTGTTACTTAAAAAATCTATATATATATATATATAAAGTTGTAGCTTTTGTCTGTCTGTTTGTTTGTTATCGAACTCCTCCTAGGGTTTTGGAGATAGACCCCCATAACTACATACATTCTGAAACTAAATTACCCAGAGTACTTGGGTAAGTATATTTCATTTTGACCAAAGGTGACACAACCCCCACCACTGAAAAATTTTCCTTTGATGTAAATTAAATTTAAATTTGAACAAGAGAATTACTCATAGGGTACTTGGATAAGCATATTTCATTTTGATTAAAGGGGTCCACTGGAGGCACAAACCCCCATTGAGTTTTTCCTTTAAATTTGAACAAGGGAATGACCAAAAACCAAACCAAGAACCAAAATATAGAAGGAGAAAACCAGAAGATGAAGGTCACATCAGCAAAATCAAAATGAGACAAGATGGACGTCAAGTTGAGCAAGAAATCACTAATCAGTGGGTAGTGTCATACAGTGCACATTTGTTGCAACAATTCAACTGTCATATCAGTTTTGAAATCTGCTCATCAATTCATTTAATTAAGTATTGCATTAAATACATATCAAAGGGGTCAGATCATGTTGTTTTTGCCTCCCACTGAATTTTTCCCAATTAAATTTAAATTTGAATACGGGAATGACTCCTATACAAAATATAGAAGGAGAAAGCCAAAAGATGGAGGCCACACCGGCAAGATTATTTTTTATCAAAGAGGGTCACTGATTTTTTTCTCTTTGATATAAATTAAATTTAAATTTGAACAATGGAATGAGTCCTATCCAAAATATAAAAGGACAAAGCCAGAAGATAGAGGTCACATCAGCAACATCATTAAGTAATGTATCATTTTCTCCCCGAATTATAATGATATAAAATAAATCATCATTTTCTCACAAAGAAATGTGTGACACGCTGCAAGGCGCGTGTAATTCGGCTAGTATATATATAATACATAAATTTATCCCATACAAAAATAAGTTAAATGTTAATTACATTAAAAATTCGACATAATGACATTATGTCACTTAACATCCTCCATAATTTACCGAGACGTTTCAGTTAACCTGATGAATATTTATGAGCAGCTCTTAAATGTAAAAATTTTGAAAAACTAACATTTTAATTTTTGTTCATTAATACTTGTTGCAAAATAAAATCCTTACATTTGTCAGAGGACGAAGCACATCTACTACGATATGTTTTCCATACCGTCCTTTTAAAGATTTATTGTAGTTATATCTTAAATCTGCAATATACTCACTCACACACACACACACACACACATATATATATATGTATGTATATATATATATACACATACACACATATATAGTTTGTGTGTGTGTGTGTGTGTGTGTGTGTGTGTGTGTGTGTGTGTGTGTGTGTGTGTGTGTGTGTGTATGTAATGTTTGCATACGAATTTGACAGAATTATTTTCCTCTTCGGCGAAAAATGTTAAAATAGAAATCTTTCAGATGGTCTTATATACATATATGCCAGAGACGCATGCAGACACACACACGCGTGTTCACACACTCACACGAAAATAATACATACACAAGTTATATATATATATATATATATATATATATATAGAGAGAGAGAGAGAGAGAGAGAGTGAGAGAAAGATATATATATATATATATATATATATATATATATATGAAAGAAACAAACGAACAAAGAGAACAGACAAATCGATGCATGATTCATCATCTGGAGAAATAGCTGGTAAGTTAATTTCGTATACTATGACTACTGTAACGAGTACAGTCATGACTGATTGACTTACTAAGTTTTTACTCAACTCAAAATGATTACTTCGCCGTGGAATAAGCTAATCCAGCGGACCTTTCTACTGCAGTGTATTTTGTTTCTGTTCAGTAAATTAAAAACAGGGATTGTATATTCTACATTAATTTCCAGTTTCTTGATTTCCGGCCATGATTACTATATATTAATTTTCAAGAAAATGTGCTAGTTGAGCCGCGTATCAGTGTTCATAGCTCACTGTTTGTTCACAAGTTCACTTCCCTGCCTCTGAGGTTTATTAATACGCCGTGCAAGTAATATTTATGCAAATCAAATTGAGATCAATTTCCCATTTTGAAGCTAATGAATGTGGTTTTAATTGGTCCTATCAAGTATTGTGATTTCTTGGCACGAATGCGCTGCTGACATTACCCCTTGATGGTCCCGCGATAAAATGGAATTAATTTGGAAAGTTTCCACGCTATAAAATTACTAGGTCTTTGGTAATCATCAACATATATAATTCTTTACTGAGATTAAACCGTCTGTTTGTCTTTGTCTTTGCCTTTGTGTCAGTCTAAATCTGATCCCCTTAACAAATATTTCCACATTAATAATTATCTAGTAAATGACAAGGTCAAGTTAGATGTCACGATCAAAATAGTTACTAAGATTTATCATTAGCCATTATAAAGTATTTTTTATGATAAAACTGGAATTGTTAAAAAAAAGACAAATATTACATTGGAGAAATTGTTCATCCGGCTTTTTTATCAAACCTACTTGATCGATTAAATATTTGCATAAATGCAACCAACGTCGTGATTGGCTTTCGAACCTAGTTAACAACCTAATGTTTAAGATATATATCCCCTTCACATTTGGGACATTGGCACCACTCAATCATCCTATTTGTTCTTGTAACAGACTCAGTTGAAATCGTTGTCATTTAATTAGGACAGAAGTGGATCTATCCAGTGAAAGTAAAAGAAATTAACATGTTTGTCTGGATCTGTTTACTTTGCAAGAATGTTTTATTAAAATGTATTTCGATCATTTTTCAATTTTTCATTATTTTTTAAATCTTCATGAAAATATAACTATACACATTATCGCATTGAAAATAAAGCTAAATATTTTGTTAAAACTCCGCTTGTTAAAGAAATAAAGCCTGAAATAACATTTCAATTTTAAGGTTCAAATTACCAAGTCAGAAAGAGTCTTAATTGATTTCTATTTGCTCCTGACTTTGTAGTCCAGGGGGAAAAGCAGAATTTTGAATGTTCATTTCAGCGTAAACAAATCATCTTCCTCAAGATGATTAGCAAAAACCATACCTTATGCCAATCTAATGCTTTGGGAATATTATTATTTCTAAAATTGTTACAACTTATATCAAATAAAAGTTGTTATATTTAGCAGTTGAAATCTATATGCAAATGAAATTATGAATATAGGGGAGATGCAATGATATTTTAAATACTAATTTCACGTCTGTATTAGCTGGTGACTTTCACTAGTGATTAAGCGGCAGTAATTATTTATTTATTTACTTCTCAATATCCTAACATTCAGCTATTTGTCTAAAAGTTTAGGATATTTTAAATCAGACATCTGCTGCCTGATAAATATTATTTCCTTTATTACAGGAACTAATTCTCATCTTCTGGTTTAGATTAGGTAATCCATTTGAATTTCCAAGTGATGCAGAATCTAACATAATTTATTCTCTAGGACAGCGCTTCTGTTTTTCTCATAATTGGTTCATTTTTGTATTTTGTTTACAGCTTCCTTTCTGGAAGTCGAAGCATATTCTGAATTTTAAGAATATTTCGGGGGTTTTTTTTGCGAGTGAATAATGACTGAAGATAGCAATGATTTTTCAAGTTCTCCTATTTAATCCATAGGTGAGGAGAATATAATAGATTCTCAAGGATATTTGCGCGCAATTGAATGTAACAAACCTGATTGTAATTCGAACTCAACTTTCCTATTTTTTAATTCCGCGGTGCTATCCAAACACTACCTGCATATCCACTTTGTTGATTAACCACTGGTTCAAATGGTAAAAATCATAACCGTTCGAGAATTTCAATTCGAATTTTTAATTTGAATCGGTCCAACTTTTCGCTATACTTGAACCGTTTTTAAGCGAACTGATAACTTTCATCATGCTTGAATTCCCGGGCGACATCAAGATCGATAAATATCATTTTTATTTCAAGATCTACTCTGTGGTCCGGTGACACAGAAAATTCAATGATATGGCATGTTTATTTTTTGTTTATGGCTACTATAGGATTTTAAAATTCAATCACGGCATAATTTTGTTTCATTCTTTATATACAGTTTCCAGTGGAATAAAGTATTCTGTCATGCCTATTCTTTTATTCTATTCGGTTTATTTTGCTAATTCCGCTTATTATGTTATACACTATCCTTTATTTATTTTGACCTTGTCTGCTGTTACCGTTTTTATGTTTTATTGAACTTAGTCTTTATATAGTTGTTTCTAATGTATAATTAATTGTTTTGGACTGCTATTAAGACAGATTCAGTTTCTCTGGTATTTTTACTTTGTTATAAACACTCTTGCAATTTAGCCTTTAATTTCTACCATCCATTATTGTGTGGGACTACTTTTATGAAAAGATTTATATGCATGACCACTGGTTACATTAGAACCACCCCAACACATGAAAGAATACCTGTTATTAGGAAAGCAAGCAAACACATGTATGGCTGCTAGGTCCCTCCTTCTGGCTGTCAAGAAAAGCATCAATTGATAACTATGTTCAAATCCGTCATTTCAGCTGCAGGTTTGGAGGCAGAGGGTTGCGATTCTGTCATTACAGTAGCCGATTGTGATGGATACATCAGAACCAGAGATTTGAGACCTGTACCCCTGACACCAGAATAGTGTTGTTCCCTTGTGCACTGAGGCCACTTTCTTTACACTATTAATATCATGCTAGGCGAGAAAATATAATCATTATTATTTTGTTAATTATTTTTTAAATTACATTTTTCTTAGTTAAATGTTTTTGCTCTTTCTTAGTTTTGATTTTATCCAGAGACGGATATGCAACGTAATTGGCCCTGATCTGGCATCTCGTCTGCAGTCGCTCTCTCACAGATATGCCGTCGCCTCCCTCCGTCTTTTTTACAAATACTTTC
>OZ038520.1:29012896-29022896 GCA_964036315.1 Acanthosepion esculentum
CTGACGTCGAGATGCCAGATCATGATTGATTACATTGCAAACCCTTTTCTGAATTTTGTCAAGAATCTCGATTTCCAGATTATACTAAGCTTCATAAATCTTTACAGCTAAAACCTTTCATGCCACGTTCACTGCGTTGATTGGTTAGACGGAAGTTAAATCCAAGTAGTTATCCTAAAAATATAGTCCCTGCTACTAACTCCCAAGAGGATACTTCCCCGGTAACTACAATCTTAACTCATCAAGTCCAAGTCAACTTTTATATATCCTACATATCCCCATAATCTACACTTCCTTCTCTTATGTCTACACAATAACCTCATTTCAGTAAACCTTTACCTTGTGTTCTTCATAGGTTTTGCATTGGGTGAACGCCACATTTTTTTACAATAAATTATATATCATTATCAAATATCGTGCTCAGATTATTTGTTTGTAATCCGATATTCATGTAGTACCAATAATATACAACTATTACTAAGTGCATTTAATTATGTTTGTTTTGTTTTTCTGTTTCTTTTTACGCTGCCACTCAAAATCCATTAATTTCTTTATCAAAGCACTCAAAATTTTGTTTAAATTTGTTATTCGATCCTTTATTTATTTTCTGCCTTCTACCTATTTTTCCTTTCTTTTAGTCTTCCTTTCTTTCGTTTTTAATTTCTTCCTTTACTTTTTAACTTTTCTTTCTTTTTCTCTTTCTTTTTCCTTTCTTTCTTTCTTTTTTCTTTTTTCTTTATTCTTTCTTTCTTTATTCTTTCTTTCTTCATTCTTCCTTTCTTAGTTCTTTCTTTGTTCGTTTTTAATTACTTCTTTCACTTTTTCTGTTTCCTTTTTTTTCTCTTTGTTTGTTTCTTTGTTGCCTTCTTTCTTTCTTTCTTTTTATATATGTCCATAACTAGTATAACTGGACTGTCAGCCTCCGGCATGTGCCTTGTGATAAATAACGATTAGCTGCCATATTCTCTGAATGCTTTGCTTACTTATATTAACTTTTGAAATTGATTCACTATGTTTTCGTTGTTCATAACTATCGAATTCAGTATAAATCTTTGCTTCAGTGTGTTCTCCAGGTATAAAAAAAAAGAACATGCGTATTTACCTCCATAAATAGTTATTTATTTCCTTAAATAAATGTATATTCACACGTTAACTTTATCTAAACACTGCGACTATTTACCTAAGCGTTCATAATCTGAATTTACATAGAACAAACAAATGTATTTCTTTTGCGTATTTTGCTTGCTTTTGTGTGAAACTGTATGTGATAGATATATAAAGCTGGAAGTCTATAGCACATATTTATGGATATGCAAATATATACTTGTAAGGGTATAGATAGCTAGATACATACACATACACATGCAGACTTACATACACACATGTATATACGGAAGAGCGTCGACAATGATCAGTCTTTTTAGACGTATGTATATATTACTGAGTTTGTTGTTTTATTGTGTATATATTTGCTTCTGCAAGTGTTCCTGTATGTGTTTTAACTGTCTTTAAGTGTGCATTTCTACGTTTGTATATTTAATTGTATATATATATATATATATATATATATATATATATATATATATATATATATATTTATGCGTGGATTTTCTTTATATGTGTGTGCGTTGATTTGCGTGAGCAAATATCTTTGAGTTTAAGCTTTTGTGAGTAGCGCTTGTTTGTGCTTCAGTGTGTTTGTTTTTACAAACACGTAGATTTGTGTGTGTGCGCATGTGTCTTGTGTAGGTTCTCCCTCATGTGCGTATCATGTCGAATGATATAAAATGTTCGATCCACAAAAATTGATGACTTACTTATAGATAGAGTTTGTGCTTTATTAATTTTTGCCAATTAATAAAACCGATGGATATCAATGAAAAAAGATGAAGAACAAAATGTAATATTCGATCTAAATGGTTTTTAATCTATTGAGATTGGCAGAATACGAAAAAAATTATATTAGAGATGATGTTAATGATTATAATGATGTTGGGGATAGTCCCTTGATAAATATCTAAAATTTTGAGATGAGTCACGAGTTATTGTAACGTATTATCGAACATTCTGTTTATAGCACAGTGACGTTTTGGTAGATGCGTTCTCCGATCCTTTCAGCGTATGGAATTCTGAGATGAGCCACATATATTCTAATGTATGTTCCGATTAATATCCTAGAATTCAAAGATATAAACTTGATATTATTCAACAAGTTTAGATTGATACTTTTATTTTTGTCGTAATGAACAAAAAACAGCAGCTGAAATGTGATACAAATGATGAGGGTATGAGTTTGAATAAATTGCAGAATAACAACAAATCTCAGAATTTTAGAAAACGACACAGAATTTTAAACAATATGTTGAAGTCTAAAGAATACATCAGTTGATATATAGTCATAAAGGCAACAAAGATGAGGTTACTAAACTAAATAACTTGTGGAATAATTACAATGATTCATCTCAGAATTTTAGACAATATGAAGAAGGCTAATGAGTAGATCATCTGAAATGTAGAGATAAAAACAACAAGGATGACGATACAAGCCTGAATAACTTGTGGAATTAAAGGTTGCTGAATTTTAGACAATAAAATATAAGGAAGGCCAAAGAGTAGATTATCTGAAATGTAGAGATAAAAACAACAATGATGAGGATACTAGACGACATAACTTGTGGAATAACAAATGATTCATCTCATAATTTGAGATTATATTTTAAAGGATTAAAAGAATAAACTGAAATGAAATGGTAAAAATAACAAGGATGGTGATACTAGACTAAATAATTATCACAATGACTCATGTCAGAATTTTTAACAAAATTTGAAAAGACTAAAAATATATTAGCTGAAATGTAGTTAATGTTAAAATTGATTATAGCCAAATTATTAATGATGATACAAAACTATGTAGTTGTACAAAAGAAACATGCCAACACATAGATACATATGCGCGCACATATACGCATGATGGCTGCAAACTCGTGTTCGAGCATTACCATTGATGGAATACCCATAGCAATGTCTATGTGTTGGCATGTTTCTTATGGACAACTACTTAGTTTTGTATCATCATTAATAATTTGGCTGTAATCAATTTTGCATTGGAATATATGGCAAGATTATTAATTTAAAAAGAAAACACGGTATTCATGTGCACATATGTAAAAGCGCGTACATGCACACGCAAAATAAAACGAGAGAAAAATGCTGTCGAAGATGTTATCATAAAAAGTTAATTACTTTTGGCATATTCTCCATATATTTTTAAATCTCTAATGAATTCACATATTGTTTTTGTTTTGTTCAGACAGTACTGCTTAGATATATTCTGTCGCATATGTGCTCATAAATTTTCTCATGGGACTAAAATAAAGTCAAGGGACTTAATAAAGAGAGAACTCTTGATTACACACACATAGAATTTTTTAAAACTAACAAAAGATAATATTAGACAAGGCACAAAAATTTGTTTACCTCATTATTATTCTTTTTTATTTTTATAATATTCTTTATTTGTCTGATGTTGCTTTACAGCTGTTCTCTTTTCACAACCTGAAAAACTTGAACACTAAAAATTCTACTCATTTATTATTTTAAAAACACACAACGCTTTTTTATACATTGCACACACACACATTCACACATAGATAGATAGATAGATAGATAGATAGATAGATAGATAGATAGATAGATAGATAGATAGATAGATAGATAGATAGATAGATAGATAGATTTTTTTTTTTTTAAGTTTTTCACCCCAAGCAAGGCTGGAAGCCACTAGCACGCAAGGGGTTACAGAAGGTTTGGAGGAAGAGCAGATCGGAGTTGTAGAGGAAAGGGTGTGGAGAAAGATAGTGGATCGATCAAGGCAAGGGGGTTACAGAAGATTTGGAGTGAGAGCAGATAGGAATGAAAGGGGAAAGGATGTGGAGAAGGGAAGTGGATAGATCAAGGCAACTGGAGATGTCGATTGACGTTACACTTAAATAGTTGGAGACTATATTTGTCAGGGAAACAGGAATAAGGAAGGGAGTTCCACAGGCGAGTGGTGCGAGACATGAAGCTATTGGAATAGAAGAGACGTCTACATCTAAGAGTTTCAACGGTGAGGGGGTGAAAATGGGATGCCAGCCTCGTAGGACGTTTAAATTCATGACGCCTATGAACCAGCGAAAGCAGCTCATCGGAGCAATTACCGTGAAAGTATTTGTAAAAAAGACAGAGCGAGGCAACGGCGTGTCTGTGAGAGAGCGACTGCAGACGAGATGACAGATCAGGGCCAATTACGTTGCATATCCGTCTCTGTACCTTTAGATAGATAGATAGATAGATAGATAGATAGATAGATAGATAGATAGATAGATAGATAGATTGACAAATCTGCCAACACAATACTTTTTTTATTAAAAAAAATAAAATATACTTTTCCGAAAGGTTACTTGAGAAAGATTAACTGATATAACGTTTAATTAATGAGAACTGAAACAAATATTATTATTAGATTAAAATATTGCAGGAAAGCATTTTTAACACGAAGGTGGGTGTTTTTATGAGGTGTTGACACATTTATCGACAGATGTTTGGGTAATTTATTTAATGTGGGGATCATTTTAATAAGATTAAATGACGAATGCATTGTAAACGCCTTTACACACATACACACACATTCGAAAAAAGATTTAATAAAAATTCCGAAAGTTGTAAAAACTATTAAAAATATAATTGTTACATCAAAATTCCTATGATCTTTTCCTCTTAATAATAACGTATTTAATTAATTTTAACTTTAAATCTTTGTTTTTATTAAGTTTTGGATATTTTTTTCATTATATATTCCCATTTTTAGCGAATTTTTTGGAGGTACCTATACAGTTCGCCTGGAGTTATTATGCAAATAATATAAAGTTGAATTTCCTATGAACATTTTTTGTCAAATTTTAAGTGATTAATTTAGACATCTAAAAAATCTTGAATTATTTTTTTAGGTAGTTTCAAAATGTATTAAAATTAATAGATTTATTATAAAAACTGCAGTCTGAAATTATATTGCAAAACCAGAAATTAAGTCTTTGCAGTATTTAAATCTTAATATAATGACTCTTTTAAATAATAGCCAGTAATCTATTACTCATTGATTTTGCTAAATGCTTTACTTCAGCATGTTCAGTTTCAGTCATAGTGGCTTAATTTAATTCCCATAGATCTACTTTTCTGTCATATTGTTTGCACCTTCATATAATTTCATCTTCACAAGTGACCATAGATTTTCGGATTCAAATCCGGATTTGATGGTAGCCATTCAATTGTTTGCAAACATTTTACGCTCAACCTTAGATACATGAGAAGGAGCATTGTTCCCACCCTTTTACTGTTGAAATAGTTAAATGTAAACGCCACATCTACTCCAACAGTTTCTTTTCTCGCACTTCCCGATAGTGAAGCTCCCTTCCGCTTACTTGCTTCCCTGAAAAAAATCTTACAATCTTCAAAAATTTAAACGCAATGTCAATGCCATCTTCTGTTGTCTTGAACTCGTTCATCTTTTATCCTTTCCTCAATCCCCCTATACCCAGTCTCTCACTTTCACTCTCTGTAACCTCCTGCTTACTATTTGCTTGTGGGGATACTTAAAACAATTAAAAGAGTGTAATTATATTTTTGAGGTGTTAAAATTAACAAGCCATTTCTTGTCCCAATTAACAACAGACTGTAGGTTATTTTTTAGATCAGCTGCCAATTTGACCTTATCAAACCAATCAAACTTACTATTAAGGTAGGAATAAATATTTCTATCATTAGCATAGATACTCAGTTGAGAACTGATGACATCATCAGGAAAGTTATTTACGAAAATTGGGAACAACGTAGGTCCGAGTATAGAGCCATGGTGAACACTTACACTAATGCAAAAAGGATCTAAAAGAGCAGTCATTCAAGACAACTTTCATTTGGGGTTTTGATAAGAGCAACTGAATCAGTTTAAAAGTTCATCCAGAAACACCATACTTTTCAACTTATGAAATAGATCACTATGTCAAACACGATCAAATATCTTCGAGATAAATCATAGCCTGAGCTAGAACATTCTTTTCTAAAGCGTGATAGATTCTGTCAGTAATAATCCTTAATACATCAGCATTTTACCAAGAAACACAAAAGCCATATTGCTTATCTGAAAGAATACTCTGCGAGGTGAGATGTTAAATTCAGTGTTAATTAGAGCATCTAGTTCAAAAAAGAGATAGAAGTATCTAGTACAAAAAGTGGTACAGGTAATAGGCCGATAATTAGAAGGATCAGACGGTTTACAATGAGCTCTTAAAGACTGGAACTACAGAAGAGGATTTCCAACAAAAAGGAAAACAAGTAACAGCAAGGAATTTATTGTAGATTTTAGAGAACACAGCAAGGCATTTATTGTAGTGTTTAGAGAGAAAAGCAAGTCTTTTATTGTAGTATTTAGAGAAGACAACAGGGCATTTATTTTAGAGGTTAGAGAGAACAGGGACTAGTTCAGGGACAGATTTCTTTAGGAGTATCACAGGGATACCATCAAGTTCATGTGATTTATGGGACTCCAGTATAGAAATGATAGCAGAAAACATAAACGGACTTATATGCATATTACTCTACAGAGACTAGGTTCTAAATTGTAATTCAGGCAAAATATAATAACACCTCAAATTGAGTGAAAAGAGAGGGGATAGAGGACTTATTTAACACACAATTACAATGTCGCCAGTAGTCACGAGAACCAAACTTGTTACAACCTATAGTGTGCCCCGTCTATCAGGAAATAAATAGTCCTTTTGAGGACATATTTACAATTAATGCGAGCTGACACAAGTAAGCGTCTGTTGTGATCAGAACTATCCCGCTGGTACACACGAAAAAGTGTTTCATGTGGGCTATAGCGGCTAGACAGGCCGGTGTGAACCATGGAGAAGATTTTAGTTTTACCTCGTATTTACATGAAGGTATAAAAGCTTTAATTCCCACTTTAACCCAAGAAGAAAACTCTGTGGCACAATTCTCAATAGGAAGATTAAGAATATCAATCCAAGAGGCGTCTCAAATAAAGTCACGAAATGAATCCCAATCAGTGATCTGGTAACGGGAAGATGTCTTGTGAATAGGAGGATCCTGTATAATAGGCAACTTAAAAAGATATTAACCGATTTTACAAGCATATATATCCTATAATCTATTCGACAAAGAGGAAGGTAACTTGAAACAGAGAATTTATGATTAGTGATAGAACTTAGAAATTAGTTTCACCAAGTACGAAGATATCTGGAGAGTGTTTCAGGAGAAAAGATTCTACATTACAGAAATTGGAACGAATGCTACGGAAGCAAAGTTGACGGGGTAGGTGATTTTTTTGTTTTCTGGTTTACACGTATTTCATTCTATTGTATCTGTCATAAGAAGATTTATTTTAAGAAAATAAAGACCAAAATAACTATCACTATCTATCGTCTATGGCAACACAAACTGGCCAGAAAATGACTCCAGGTTTGCCCGTTAGAAATATATGCAGGGACACCTATTCCTGTACGAAATGGCGCTACAAATACCCCGATATTATGTGACTGTTGATCAGGGGAGCCTCTCTAGGCGCTACCAAAGAGTTCGGGCTCCTTACTGTCAGTCAGAAGTAACAATCAGGAAACAGTCAACCAGGTATCCCGATAATGAAAAGGTTTAGACTCTGATCAGTCAGATCACCAAAAATGTAAGACCGTTAAACTGTTATGGTCATGGAAGAAAGAAACGGTAAGCCATATCCTAAAGAGGAAACAAGGGATATACTTGTACTCGTATTTGATAAATGCATTTCTATATTGCAAATTATTTTCAATACATTTCCTTATCTGCATTACTTTGTAATGCAGATGTGTTGTATGATCAATAATAAGGTATTCTTATGTTCTACACATAAGAGCCGTATTGTTTAATTACAATGGATATAGAAATATTAACACAATCACAAGACTATTAAATAAATTTTCATTAGCTACAAGTTGCTTTCATTCTTTTCGTATGTAGATATATTTTGTGAAAGATGGCAATAAACATGGAAATTTTAACATTTTGTAATTTTTATTGTAATTTCTTTAATTACTTTTAAATTAAACGCTTTGTGTGACTTAGATGCAATCGAGAGCATTCGTTTTTTTATTTATTTGTTTTCCTCTGTTTCAAATAGAGATAACTGATATACAGATATACATAGTATCAGTACGCACACACACACACACATACACACACACACATACATATATATATATATATATACATACATACATACATACATATATTATGAACGATATTCGTAAAATACACACCTACATATGCGTATGCATTTGTGAGTATGTGCAAAAAGATCTTATTTAGCAAACAAAATAATCTTGGTAACAGCAAAATATGTCTAAGGCAATAAGTTTGCAATAAACAAACACGGGTCAAAATAATTTTTATATCATTTTACTGGAGAACGGAGATATATTTGTTGCTTACAAATATATATATCAAAACACACACAGAACGGTTAACCCTGTAAATGGAGCGAGGGCCACTCGAGGCAGAGGGCTACGTTAAGAGGTAACTTATATGGATAGGAGGGAAAAATAACTGTTGATGAAAGTTAAGATTGTAGTGATCGGTGAAACATCTTTTTGGGAGTCTGCTCAATAAGGCAATGATTTGTGAGGAGACGCTCTCTGAGTGGAACTTATTTCTCGACGATGGAATACGGAGGTAATGTGTGTAATTTGCTACTATGTGCATGGCGGGTTTGGAATTATTGATATATATATATATATATATATATATATATATATATATATATATATATATATATATATATATATATATATATATATATATATATATATGTATGTATGTATAATTCCAAATCTTATTTTAATGGATACCCATGGAGGCACCGTTTTAAAGAGTGTGAATTAATTTGTTGGTCTGTATATTCAAGAGACTCAATAAAGAAAATATGCTCTCCGGTAGAGATCGAAACTGTGTCGCCGTTTAGATTAGAACCCAGCCGGAAACCACATTTTCTTAATTATCTCGAATGAGCAAGCCGATAGATGTAATTTACACTGTTTAAACACGGGTGCCTACTCAGACCCGGGTATCCACTAACATAATGAAATAATATTGGATAAAAAATGAAATCCATTAATTTAGTAGAAATCATATATATATATATATATATATATATATATATATATATATATATATATATATATATATATATATATATATATATATATATATATATATATATATATATATGTATGTGTGTTTGTGTGAATGCGCGTGAAAACGTTTGTGCACACACACACATATATATATATATATATATATATATATATATAAGTGGACATTGAAGTCAACACTCAGAGGCGACAGTCTGTTTCAATGTTCACTTTTATATTTATATTTACATACGCTTTATTTCTGATATTGAGCACTTTATCCATAATTATAGCACACCTTAAAACTATATTTATATATATATATATATATGTGTGTGTGTGTGTGTGTGTGTGTGTGTGTGTGTGTATACTGTAGAAGTGAAAGAAACAATATCCATTCAATCCTAAATATTTGTATATATAAAAACTTGATATTTTAACAAAAATCTAGCAGTAGTTGATTCTCTGTCGAATAGGGATACTACTTTCGAAATTACCAACATTTACTATGCTTAACTTAGTAAAGAGAAAAATTAACCTGAGAAAAAAATGCAAGTTCGATATTGTACTTCGTCAGTCTTTCAAATAAGAAGGCTAATTTTTCCTTGAAAATCAGCATAGGAAATCTTGGCTTCATTGCTAGAGAGAAACTATCTAAGCCACTGAGTAGGCTATAGGACTTACAATTATCTTTGCTTTTTCCCCTAACAAAGTTAATTTGATGACAACTGAGTAAACTAACACCCACAAAAATCTCAAGAGCCATGGAACCGACCCTC
>OZ038520.1:29027896-29077896 GCA_964036315.1 Acanthosepion esculentum
GATTCTTGCTGTGTGTGGTCACGCATTGTCCCAATGAAACATCACCCATTTTCGATTCACTAGAGCAGGTCTTTTTTTCCTCAAAGCTTGGTTCAAACGCTCTAATTGCTGACAGTATATTTGAGCATTAATTGTTGCATTAGGTGGTAAGAATTCAAAGTGGATTATTCCTTGGCAATCCCACCAGATTGAAAGAAGAACCTTTTGCCCATGAAGTTCCCTTCTCGGCTGTGGCTGGGGTCCTTCCCCTTTACCATACCACTGTCTACGACGCTTAACATTTCGATAAACGATCCATTTTTCGTCGCCAGTCACAAGTCTATCCAAAAAAGGTGAAACAAGTTGGCGAGAATGGAGAGAAGATCAGATCTCAACTCGGGATTTGAGGTTGTTTTCAGACAATTCATGAAGCACCCATTTTCCAAGTTTAGGAACTTTTCCAAATTGTTGAAGATGACGATGAACAGTTGTATGGTTTGAACTGAGAACCACTGCCAATTCCTCAACTGATAAAGCAGGATTTTCTTCAAGGGCTGCTTCAAGAAACTTTTCATCAAACTCAACTGGATGTCCGGTTTGATCTTCATCTTCAAGGGTGAAATCTCCACCTCTGAATTTTGCAAACCATCTTCTGCAAGTTCTTTCATTCACACATTCCTCTCCATAAACTGAGTGAATGTTTCTAGCCACTTCGGCTGCTGAGTTTCCTTTCTTGAACTCATAAAGCATTATGTGCCTCAAAGGATTCTTGGGTACTTCCATGTTAACATGGTTTTAATCAAACAAAATTTAATTTTATTGTTCTCTGAAATAAAATTTGATCAGTTTAAATGCATCTAAACATATAAATAATATTCAGCTCCATTAGACATTATAAAATACTCTTTAAATTTCATTCATTTTAACAAAAAGCTAAAATTCAGACAGAACTTATGGGATGACCTAATAGATATTTAATATTCCAGAATTATCTTTTGTATTTAATGCATTTAATGATATTTTGAATTTTGACTCATTTCTTCTGTTTGATAAGATATATCCATGAAATGAATGGCTATAAAAGATCTTTCCCACACAGAATTCACTAGCACAGACAATAATACATACATATGTAAATATGTAGAAATGCACAAGTAAGTATGCATACACACAAACATATACATATACAAATATATACTAAGAATTATAGATAAGAACAACATGAAATATATATAATCAATACACAACGAACAAGAAATAAAGCTATTAAGTTGCAAGGTGTTACTGATTGTGAAACAATATAAGAAAAAGAAAAATATTAAGGAGTGAGAATAATACAAGAACAGGAATTAAGAAGGCGGAGAGATAATCATTGACATTGCATTTAAATTTTTGAAGATCAAACTTAACTAGAAAATAAAAAAATGGAAGACAGTGCCACAAACAAGAAATGCAAGACAAGAAACTCTTTAATGAACATTGATTTAAATACATCACTAACAGTAATGTTATTGATTAAGCAGAGAACAATTCTATCATATTTCCATTCTTGTACAACTCTCTATGACATCTTATTTTTAAAAATGTTGACAAATTGATCTAAAATCTGTTATTAACTGGGGCAAGGAATTGCTTGTTAATTTTAATGCCTCGAAAAGGAAACTGTTCTCTATTAATTGTCTGAGAGAACCCTTTCTGCCTTCCATCAGCATGGCTAATGCTAAACTCCAGAAGATTGATTCCTTGTTTCCTGATGACATGAAGTGAAAAGATTATATTGAATCAATTGTTAGGTCTGCTGCTAGGGAAGTTGGTCTACTGAGTCATGCTAGATAATTTTTCTGGACAGGATCTCTCTTACATATTTATAATTCTACCACTCATCCATGTATTGAATATTTCTACCACACTGATGCTCCTACTATATATTTAGAGATTCTTGATAAAATCCATTGAAGACTTTGCAGTGTCATTGGACCTGATCTGGTATCTTGGCTTCAGTCACATTCCCACCACCATAATGTAGCTTCCCTGTGCCTTTTCTATAAATAATTTCATGGTAATTTTTCAGATGAACTTTCCACTATGGTACCTAGATTTATGAATTTAAGCATGGTACTAGATTGGTGGCTAGGTTCCATCAGTTTTATGCTAACAATTTCTTCTCGGAAATTTCTTGCTTGTGGAATTGTTATCCAGCTTCTTGCTTTCCAGTTATCTTTGATCTTCAAAAATTTAAATGTAATATCAGTTGTTATCTACATATAGAAACAATGATAGCAATTCTGAAAAACATCTTTGTAGCTATTAACAATCAATCAGTTTTCCTTGATTTTATTAATATTTACATCTTTGTTATTATAATCCTCAAAATATCATCTGTATATAGTAGAAGTAAAATCTGACAAACATCCATATAAACAATTGATGTTTGATTAAAAATTAATCAAAACTCTTAATTTTGTTACTATTCCAATGTTTATTGCCATAATCCTCTTAACATTATCAACATATATAAAAGATGTAAGCGACTCTGAAAAACTTCCTTATAGCTAATCAATATTTGAGAAACAATCATGCCATCTTGATTTTATTTATATTTTCATATTTTTTTTATTATTTCCATGTTTATTCTAGTTTCAGGACAATTCACATGCATCTAATTTGTCAACACTTACCTAATACTGACCTTTTTTTATCCTACACTCCAAATAAAACATAGAATTCCCAAATTAAATTTTGACTGACAGGTGACCTTTGTGTATGTAGAGACTTCCCATAATACAAGAACAAACTAGAATAAACAACAAAGAAATTAGTGAGAACATGTAATGAGATATAGAGTAATCAAATATCTAAAAACATTACAAATATATCAGCCTGGCATATTGTCATGGGTACAATAACAAAACTTTTACTTAAAAATAAATTGTTTTTTTCCACAAACTTATTTTTAATCAAACTAGTCACATAAGGTTAAAAAATGGTTTTACCAAATAGTTAAAGATCATATTTTATGAATGGCAAAAATATCCCAAAATAGTTAATATGAAATATTGTTTAAAGACTAGATTGATTGCCTTACCATCACTTTTATTTATAAAATGAATCATAGATTGATATTGATAATATATCTTTAAATTTTATTCTGTGATTCCAAATTTTTCCTTCACTTTATTTTTTTATTGATTCCTTTCTTATTTCTTAGTTATGGAGATGATTAAAAAAAAAACAGATATAAACTGGGGTTCATCATATATTTTAATAAATCATTGATAAAACAATATGAACTTTTAACACAGGCTAAACTTCATGACTTTAAATAATAATGTTTCATAAAAATAACACATTATATTAATATTTATATACTTCACTATAATTAAGTTATAAAAATAAATATCTAATGATATTTAAGACGATTGTGTTTAAATAATGGAAATTTTTTTCACTGATCCTATTAATTACTATTTGAATCCAGTTTCAAAACAAATATTTCTAAATTCTTGACAAAATTAACAGACACTCTGTTGCTCTTCTGCATGTGAACATTTGCCAAAATATGTAAGATTTAATGATAATTTATGTAACTTATTCAAATAGCTTGTTTGAAGGGGTGACATATTTCTACATTTTTCCATTAGCACTAGCAGAGAATTTTCAACCACTTATAATATTAGGGCAATACAAAATGCCAACTACTGTTTTCAGCATTTGACCATGTACTAATTCAAGTTATGTTTAATAAATATAAAAATATATCTTCTTACTGATTGTTTATTTTTCCAATTGGTTGTGGTGGTTCAGACTGAGGGTCACTTAAAATTCAGTATTCTGAACACTTATTTTAATGACTAGATTTTTTTACAACATGTTGGCACATGTTGAAATCCTCACAGTATTTAGTATCGTTGATGTTCTTGCTTCCTCTGCCCATTTAAAATCCTCCCTACTGTGTTTATAATTACAATGCTACTACTGCGCATTATTTTACCGGAATTAAATATATATAAAAACTTAAAGAAATTATATGCAAAAGGCAACATTGCATTTTTATTAAATAAGTATTTATTTGTTATTTTAATCATTAATCTGCTTTTAAAATAATAGAAGTATTTTGTATATTATATAAATAATGTGAATTTTTCCCAAAAAATGAATAAAGATTTATTGTGCTAAGCTATGCACTTTAGTAACCAACTGTACTTTGTACCCTCTTACCTATTTGTACTTCTCCCAAAATTGATTGGTCAATGTATAGCTATTTTAGAAGTTGTGACAGGCTAACAAGTGTCACTGTATTTTATATAAAGATAGATAGAAGATTGCTGCAATGCATGTAGCCTTCTGCAAGTATGAGCTAATTTTAGTAAATATTTAAAGTGGATTGTTTGGTGGTTGAGTTAATTGTTATCACCAGTTATTTTTATTTACATTTATATTCAAGCTCAGCTAAAATCCATATTTTTAATACTGATTTTCAAGACAAGTAGATTCCTCTCTTATAAGATTAGTGCAAATCATTTCTAAATCACCTACTGCAAAAATAAGTTTTTAGTAAATAGCTAAATGAGGATGCTTGATAGTTGAGGTAGTTGTATATATTATTTGCATGCATCAATAGTTCATGTTTAGTCCAACTAAAACCAGGAATTTTAATACTGATTTTCATGTCAAGTAGGCACTTCTACAACATGAGTGGAAAAATACAGTGTTCCAAATTCTATGCAACTCTGTAGCAGCTTGTTCTTGGTTTGGCAAATATCACAATACACCTGGTAGCTGATTGAGGTGGGTTTTTTTAAATTCTCTACTAACATTTATGGTTCAAGTCTAGTTAAAATCAGTAGTTTGAATACTCATTTTCATTATTCTCATCTCAGATTGATACAATGAAGTCTTTCTCATTACAAGATTCATTATTGCAAGCTTCTTCTCAAAGGAATAAGTAAAGAATGGAGTTAATTCAAAACTATGTAGAATAGTCTGTTTGGCTATAAAGGTCTCAGCTAGTGGGACTAAATAATGGAGTTTGAGAAAGTATTTGCCATGAGAATAGCAACAGAGTAGAGATTGGCTTGCAACTTTTTAACATTGGAAAAGATGTTGGAGGATGGATAATAAGACACCTCCCATAAAATTTTCAAACTCTATAAGGGCTGGAAAGTTCAAATTGGGCAGCTTCAGAACAGATATAGCAGAAATTCCATATTTTTGATCTGATCTGAATCTTGTAAAGATAATGTATAGCAGAAGGGACCATGTACTTTCTAAAGTGCTACAAGGAGCCAACCATTTTTCCAGCATCTTTATTGATGTCTTATATATATATATATATATATATATATATATATATATATATATATATGTAAGCAACTATGTGGATGTAGATCCGACGGTATGATGAAAATGTGGAAAAGACAAAACAAAATCCGAATATGTGAGTTTACTGTTTTTAACAAAAAATCTGAATATGTGAGTTTACTGTTTTTAAAACAAAAAGTAAAATAAAAAACAGTAAACTCACATATTCAGATTTTGCTTTGTCTTTTCCACATTTTCATCATATATATACATATATATATATATATATATATATATATATATATATATATATATGTTTGACTTAATGGCATAGGAAATTTTGCATGTCAATAGATATTTAAAGCAAGGAGCCTCATTGCGAGTGAAACTGTTCCTCATGAGTATATTCAGAATATGCTCAGGGATGACGAAATGTGAGTTGGTGTTGGAAGTATTGAAGATTACAAGCCAGTCTTTCCCTCAATGAGCCGTTAGATTTAAGTCAAAGCAGAGATCAGATATCAGGAGCCTGATTTTTTAGGTGCACCCATAAAGTATGGTAGCATCTGCATAGATATTTATAAACAATCTAAAAATTAGATAATTTTGAATACTCTTCTAGTGATGCCATAGTATCCCAGTATGCTAAACCTTGTAAAAAACCTTTGGGATATTTGAGGTGATGAATTTACTATTGAACATTTTACTGACTGTTAAGACATCAGCAGTTAACCTGAATTTAAAGAAATCTATACATACTGTTTGTCACCTAAATGGTTGTTTTTGATGAGGAGATCAACAAAGTTTTTGTTGATAATACAATTAAAGAGATTTCTGATGAAATTAAGGATGCTGATAAGTTGATATTGTGCTAGGGATGAGCACTCAGTAACATTCTTGAAAACTGGGTATACAGCTAACACCCTCCATAAACTTGGGAAACATTTCTCTTTGAATAACTTTACAAAAATTGGAGATAACTCTGAGATATATCTCTTAAGAACAACCACTAGAAATTTATCTGGTCCAGTAGCCTACATAGAATTATGGCTTTGTTGAGTTTGGAAACTTTCTGGACCAAGGTAGAGTAATTGAAAAGTTTATGCTGTGAGCAAGAGAGGAGAATTTAAGCAAAGAATAACTATTGTAAAGAGCTCAGCCTTATCATACAAGGTTATCTGAAACATAGATTGTAATAACATTTTCATGAACTTTCTTGCTATAATTATGGTAGTTCTAAATATAGCAAGTGTTTTGCTACATCATTCATAGAGATAGAGATAGCAGTAGTGGTTATGTGGAGTTATAGCAGCAGTGTGAAACAAGTCTGGCTCTTTAGCCTTTGCAGATAATTCTTGTCAGTGATAAAACATTCTACACCAGAGAAAATAATTTCAGAAATAAGGGTAGTTGTCCTGGATGCTGTATATTTGAAGAGAGGAACTTCTGCAATGAAAGATATAAAGATATTCCAATCAACTTCCAATCAAAAAATTGTTTTACAAATTGATCAGAGTATGCCTATATTTGGCACAGATCAGTGATTAGTGAAAAAAGTTCAAGGGAAGTAACATGGCTGTGGAGTATTTTTCCAGGCAGGTAGTGAGAAAGATATCTAGAAGATTTGCATGATGCCCTGCTTATCTGCTAAATGATAGGCAAAACTTAACCCTCTTGAGAGTGTATGCTTCATACCTCCATTAGCATTCAGTGGAAAATTTAAATTCTATTTCTATTCCACCTCCTAAATTGTTCCATTGGAGATAAAGTCATTACCGTAGGCAATTTCAGTGCTAGTGTAAGCCGGGACGATGAATTGATGCATTTTCTTTTTTGAGAAACATTGTCTAGGGAAATGAAACAACTAATAGCTCTTTTCAAGTTCTTTGCAGAACAAAGACTTTGCTTCACCAAGATAATATTCGAAGAGAAGAATAGGCTGAAGACCACATGGATACACCATATCTACTATAATCTCATAGACTAAGTTTTAATGTGAGTTATCTAAAAGATATCCATCAAGGTAAATGTCAAAGGAACTGTTTTGTCTGCCACAAACTCCAGGCAGACTTTCAATAGAAGCAGGAATTCCGATTGCAGGCTACCAGCTACCTGGAAAAAATCTGTAATACCATCTAGGGTATGAAATCTAAGAAACCTCTAAAGGAGTCTTATGATCTGTCTATATTTGTGGATGAAGTATTGTAACTATTTACACTATTTACATTTTTCAGACTGTTGTCCTTATCTTTGTTGGCATATTCACAACAATTGGTTGTTGTACACTTCGGCCTTCTTCAGGTGATTGGAATTTCGAACTGAACCCTTTATTTTATCCACAGGGTATATTTTTCTAGCTCCACGTGCCATGCATCTTCTGGATATCTCAGTTTCAGTGTCAGTTATTTTCCCTTAGTAAATCAACTTCAGGTTTTGTTCCTCTCTGCCGTGACCAGGTATTGATCTCACATTTCTTTGGGTCAAGTCACTGGATTAACTCAACCAACTGGATCATGTGTCCTTGAGTCTTATGATATTATTCAATTAAATAAAGGTACTGGTTAAATGAAAACTACCTTAAAGATCTTAGATGTAGAATGAAATAGAATGGCACATGAAGCACTTCACACCCAACTTTCATGTCCTCGAAAAAAGAATTGATTTCAATCATTTTACACCTTTAAAAGCAAATTCTTTTCTATGTAGTGGACAAAGATCACTAAGATATTAAATACCCCAACTTAGCACAGACAAAGGAGATATCAATGGATTTTATCAAACTCTAAAAGCTGTATATGGCCCAACTACTAAATCCAAACCACACTACAGTGTATATACATCTCAGTGCCTAAACCGACAGAAATTCCATAATAAACCACTAGTTTAAGCACTTTTATATAAGCTTCAGTATAAAGTGTATGAAACAGACGCGTGTGATTAATGGCATCCAATAACAACCAATCAAAACGGAGCTAGATAAGGTACCGACACCACAAGAAATCACGAGAGCGATAAAGGAGCAAAAATGAGAAATAGCTTCAGGTGATCGGGAAATAGGCTGACCCTCTTCTGCATAAAAGCTCCGCAATCTCCTGATCAGGTTTTGGGGTCAAGACTTCAAGTGCTCAGAATCAAAGGCGCTATCACTTTGCTTCCGACTACATACAATATTCTTCTGTAAAGGATAATAAACAGACAAGCAGTTCAAATTGGTAAAGGTCACTGAGATATAGTACCGTTTTTAAATCAAACCAGAATATCACCTAGATGATATTTTCTCCAAGGAAGATCTAAGAGAAAAACTGTAAATAATATCAATATGTTGATCTCACCTATGCCGACCTAAAGGTGATCGATCAGTAAGCAGAAAAACATTTGGTTAATCTTGAAAATATCAGGTTACCCATCAGAAATCAATACCATGATCATCTAGCTTCAAGAATCATGGATTGAGCAAGTCAGATACGGTAGTATCTTCCCGAAGCAAATTTCAAACTGTTTTATGCAAGTCTGTATCAGAACCAAAAATCTTTCTAGTATTCTTTATCAAAAGGTTTAAACAACGACAAAGAATAATCCTTTCATGGATAATATATATATATATATATATATATATATATATATATATATATATATATATATATATATATATATATATCAATCTTAAGCATCTCTAAGGCAGCAATATAATCTTGGAGCACTTAGTCAAAGAGAACTTGTTCGTAAATGATACGTAATTGGTTGTTCACCCAGAAATAACCCTATAGCTGATAATGGCCCAATTAAAAAAATCATTGTTACAAAAACGATCATCCATTAGCCAATTATATTATCTAGGTGTTGATCTAAGTGATCAAGGATTTCCCAGACCTCATATCTCTCAATGTCAGACTGAACAAGAAAATAGCCAACAGAGTAGCTAAAACTACCATAGAATTTTACACATGTTTGACGCAGCAGAAAACGACACGAAATGAACAAAAAAAAATCGTCTGCACAGCCATTATGCTGTCCAAAATTATATATGACCCCAAATCTTGTATCGTTCCACTTACGACTACTCAGTGACATCCATCAGCATTGACGTACCTCTGCACCATTCCCAAAGCATTGAAGTATATTCATCACCAATTATTAATAAGTATTATACGTTGACAAAATATCCGGTATTAATTAGATGTATAAAATTGTTTTGAAATAAATACTACTTGTCTGTTATGTATTCTATGATATCTATACATTTTATATTTTATTTTCTCAAAGGCTACGACAATACAGTCGGTGATGACGAAAAGAAAGGAGGGAGAAAAAAGTTACAGAACTCTAATTCGTTTTATTATCTACGAATGTCAATGGTTCTAATCGAGTGGTTAGACGGAGACGCCCTTGTGAGCACTTTGCCCAAAGACAAACACGCAGCTGAAAGATGATAAATAGGGTGTTACAAACTACTTTACACACTAGGAATTTACTCTGTATCCCCACTGAGTGCAGTTGTGATACAAGATTATTTTTTAAGGAGGGGAACTCGAGCGCGTACACCCGGGATAGGAAGAAAAATTGCCCGCAGCCCACGCAACCGTCGGTTACGCTGGACTCGGTGCGAACACCGATCCCTCTCCCTGGTGCAATTAGAGAGCGCAGCCTCAAGCAGCTATTCCCCAGGGTTGGGCACCTCTCGGTATAATTTTTCTCGGTTGCCACTCTGTCCTTTGACGAAGTCGGGCCCGAGTACACACTGCCCAAAGATACAGACGCAACTGAGAGATGATAAATAGATGTGTTACAAGTCAATCAAGGGAGAGGTTTACACAAATGTATTTATCCTGTCTCCCCACTTAGACGAGTTATGTCACAGTCTTATTTAATGTCGAGACCCGAGCGCGTACACCCGGACAAGGAACAAAGATTGCACGCAGCCCACGCAACCGTCTGGTGCAATGAGAGGGCGCGGCCTCGTGCTTCTTTTCCCCAGGGGTGGGCAATTTATAATTTTCCTCAGTGGCGACTCTGTCCTTTCACTGATTCGCCCCTGAGTGCACTCTGCCCAAAGACAGAGGCAACTGAGAGATGATAAATAATGTTTTACAAGCCACCCAAAAGATGTTGATTTACTTGACGCACCACTGAGTCAGGTTGTGACAAATGTTGGTTTTTAACGTGGGCGGATTAATAACTGTGATACCACCAGCGCAGGAACGGATCCCTGCCAAGGCTCCGCCCCACTAAGTCAGGTTGTGACACAAGGTCAGTTTTTAACATGGAGACCTGAGTGTCTTCACATGGGCCGCTGCTTTCAGCTGGTCATAGCTTGACAAGTTGTTTAGGGCTGGTCTAAGCTAGTCATACCTGGTTCAAGCCGGTCAGAGTTGGTCCAAGCTAGTCATAGCTGTGATACTACGGATCCCTGTGACCGGTAAGAATCAGAATGTGTATACCAGTCGATGGGGTAGTTTACACTGTATATACTTGACACCGAACTGTGTTAGGTTATGACACAAGGCCAGTTTTTAACGTGGAGACCCGAGTGTCTTCACTCGGGCCAATGGTCATAGCTTGCCCACTCTGGTCAGAGCTGGTCTAAGCTAGTCATATCTGTGCTACTACCAGCACAGGGACGTTTACACTATATTTACTTGATACACACACTGAGTCAGATTGTGACACAAGGTCGGCTTTTAACGTGGGGACCCCAGTGTCTTCACTTTTGTGTGATTGGAATTTTCGCTTGTATATATTAAATGGTGTTATTTTATACGTATATATGTTTTAATGTCCTTTCTTTCCCTATTGTTTGTTTCTCTGTTCTATTAGACCATTTTTATCTATGTATATTTGCCCGTATAAGTTATATTTTAATAAGTTGTTAGAATTCGTTTAATAACACTTTCAATCTTAAATATTTCTTGGTTGTTGTAACGGAGTGTCTATGTCAATGTATGTGGGTGTATGTACGTGTCTTTATCGGTGTCTGTGTGTATGGTAACTTGGATGCACCTTTCATTGTGTATGTATGTTCTTTTTTTTGTTTATTTGTTTTTATAAAGGGTCGTGGAGATATTTCCTGTCTCGTCACTTTTGTGTGTGTGTATATATCTAAATACGTCTGCGTGATTATGTATTATAATCTGATTGTGTATTGTCTTTTACAAGATGTCATCCTCTCCTTCCTATATGTCGAATTAAAATGTATCTATGTTGTCATGAAGTTCAGAGCAACAATTGCTATTAACGTTTATTCAAAACTTAATTTCAATAAAAACAAAATAAATAGAATAACATATGTATTTTTTCTTTTTTCCTCAGTAATTTTATAATTTTAAACTTAATAGAGATTAAATTTAAATTTTAAAATGGGTAAATTTTAATTTTTAATTTAAAATTGTATCATATAATTTAATACCTCCAAAGCATTCGATAGAGTTTGGCATGCCGGCCTTCTTCGCAAACTCCAGGGTTATCGTATCACAGGTCGATTGTTTGACCTAATACAATCATTCCTGTCAAACTGGGATTTGAAGATTGTTCTCAGTGGATTCATCTCCAGCTCCTAATCCACTAACGCAGGTGTTCCTCAAGGCTCCATCCTAGGACCTACTCTGTTCCTCATATTTATAAACGACTTTCCTGACGCCATAGACTCCCAAGTCGGCATCTACGCTGACGACACCACAATTTACTCCTGCCTCAAACACAAATCTAGTGAATCTGACAAAGTTAACCTGGCAGCTCAAATTGAAAAGGACCTCCAATCGGTTGTGAACTGGGGCGAGAAATGGATGGTTAACTTTAACGCCTCTAAAACAAAACTGCTCTCTATTAACCACCACAGGGATCCATCCCTGCATCCCATTAGAATGTCTGAAGACCAACTTCTCGAGAGCTCCTCTCTGCGGCTGCTCGGTCTCACGCTGTCTGCTGATCTGAGATGGAACAAATACATCGAGTCAGTTGCATCATCCACCGCAAGGAAAGTTGGTTCCCTGTGACGAGCCAGGAAATTTTTCTCCCCGGAATCGATCCTCCAAGTCTATAAATCGACCATACGCCCTTGCATGGAGTATTGCTGCCATATATGGTCTGGGGTCCCTGCTGTTTGCCTCAGGGTTCTTGATAAGATCCAGAGACGGATAGGCAACGTGATTGGCCCTGATCTGTCATCTCGTCTGCAGTCGCTCTCTCACAGACGCGATGTTGCCTAGCTCTGTCTTTTTTACAAGTACTTTCACGGTAATTGCTCCGAGGAGCTGCTTTCGCTTGTCCCTAGGCCTCGTGAATTTAAACGTCCCACGAGGCTGGCATCCCGCTCCCACCCCTACACCTTGGAAACTGTTAGATGTAGACGTCTCTTCTACTCCAATAGCTTCATGTCTCGCACATCTCGCCTATGGAACTCCCTTCCCTATTACTGTTTCCCTGACAAATACAATCTCCAACGGTTTAAGTGTAGCGTCAATCGACATCTCCAGTTGCCTTGATCTATCCACTTCCCTTCTCCACATCCTTTCATTTTTCATTCCTATCTGCTCTCGCTCCAAATCTTCTGTAACCCCCTTGCCTTGATCGACCCACTGTCTTTCTCTTTCACCACATCCTCTCCTTTACCACTCCTATCTGCTCTTCCTCCAACCCTTCTTTAACCCCTTGCGTGATAGTGGCCTCGCTTGGGGTAATACGCTTAAAAAAACTTTTTAAAAAAACCCTATTAGTTAGAATAAATTCTATTCTATTTAGTCTAACCCCAACATTAAGGCATTAAATAGTTTTTATAAACTTAGTTCGTTGTCAATTTTTTTTTAATTCTCGTATACTTGTATTTTTGTTGGTCATTCCAGCTTATGTAACAGCGTTTCCTCTTGCAAGTGGTGGTTAATTGATTTGAACCTTTTAAAACCCTTTATTCTACATTCAACATCATCACTTTATAAGACACCAGAGGTGCTGAAACAAAATGACTATTTTTGTAGTGATTTTATGACATATTTATGTTATAATCTTCGAATAAATAATTATATTTGCTCTACTCTGTATTGAGCACTCTTTTAAGAATAGTAATTGTTGGTTATTGGAATGTATTCCGTATACACCAATCCTATACTTCTGTATATATATATATATATATATATATATATATATATATATATATATATATATATATATATATATATATATATATATATATATTACTTTAACATATGTTCCGTTTATACGTTATTTTTTTAGATATATTTTATTTACGTAAATGCTGTTTTTAATTAAACAGTATTAATTACATTTACCGGATTTAATGTTCGATTAATTTCTACGACAGGAATCGAACCTGTAACCTTTGAGAGAAGTATCATGATGGTCCTCATTAAGGGTTAATTTCTCGAACATTCAGGCTAATAATGTTTAAGTAAAAAAACAGAGCATTTACTTAAATAAATTTATATCTAGAAAAATACGTATAAACAGAAAGACCTTCTGGTTATTGGTTTTTCTTTACTAGCATATATATATATATATATATATATATATATATATATATATATATATATTCTAATCATTGTCATTCTAATACCCCCAAAATCATATATATATATATATATATATATATATATATATATATATATATATATTCTTTTTTCTGTAGTTACTGTTTTACATTTGTTTCACATGAATGTTTAAAATTAATTTTGCAATCTTCTTTATTATGCTTTTGTTCTTCATTTTCCTCTTTAATCTTGCTTTTTTATTTCATTCTTCTTTTCGCCTTTTATGAAGAAAACATTCTTCTTTGTCTTTGAGTTATTTTTTTAGTTTATGTACTCTTTTTTTCATCGTTGTCTCTTTCCGCATTTAAATATTTTTACATTCATTTTTTTCTTCTGCAAACTAAAGTTGCTTTCTTTCTTTTTTCTTCTTTCTTTTTTCTTCTTTCTTTCTTGCGTTTTTATTTGTTTGTTCCGTTTCTTGTCTTCTACTTATTTCTTTTTGCTATTTTCTTTCATTCATTCTTTTTTGCCTTTTTCTTTTCTCCAAACGTAACTTTTCTTTTTATCTTAGAATTTATTTGACAAGTTCATTTAAATTGCAAAATTCTACCTTCAGCTTTTTTCCTTCTTCTCGTTTGCATTTTTTTTTATAACTCTGCTAATGCCTCCCAGGTCAATTTCCCCCTAGGCGTGAAGAGCTCTGTCTGACACTCTTAGTTTCCTGGACTGTAGCTATTCTTTCATTTTCATGAAAACTATTGTATTTTTATGTCGTCATTTAAAACATCTTCGTCTATACTTGTCAATAAAGAATGTTCAGTTCCCAATGGAGTTGACAAAAGATCTCTTTACAATTTAATTCGTATGGACTTGATTTTATTTCATTAAACAATCAAAGGTTCAAGTATATAAATAATTAATAATTATCCCTTACTTTAAATCGTTACTTGGGGCATCTGCGATGGTTAGTTCGTATTATTTGCACTTATCATAAAGAGTTATTTCTCGATGCATTTCAAAATTTCAAGATGAGATCATATTCCTGCAAATAAACATAAGATATATATATATATATATATATATATATATATATATATATATATATATATATATATATATATATATAGATAGATAGATAGATAGATAGATAGATAGATAGATAGATAGATAGATAGATAGATACACAGTAATGCCCTGAGATACGAGCGTCCCGACATACGAGATTTTTTTAATACGAGCCGCATTTCTGTTTTTGCATTGAGATACGAGCTGAATTTTGAGATACGACGAGTTTCAGTGAAGCATCCGCTACTTGGCGCAATGTGCGCTAAGCTTCGAGAGTATTTCCACTCGGAGTACACGTTGCCCCCTCGCTTTGGATGGATCTCGGTTGTATTGTGTTTTTTGTCGTCATTTTAAAAAAATCCTTTAATGAAAGCATGGGCCCGATGAACGTAAGTATAAAAAGCAGTGGTGCAAAGCTGAAACTTACGATATCACTTGAGTTAAAGCGGGAAATTATTAAAAAAAACATGAGGAAGACGAACGAGTAATGGATTTGGCGAGACAGTATGAGCGTTCTACATCGACGATAAATAGAAAAATATAAAATTTTAAAAGAATTAGTTACAGAAATGGATATAATGTATATGTTTTTTTTTTTAAATTAAGTGATAAAGTTAATCTACGGTACCGTAGACTAGGCTAGCTGTTCATAGTTTAGTACAGTTTTTTCTTTACAATTTGTTTTTCTCTTTTATTTTATTGTTGTAAATTACATTTCTTGTTTATTCACACGTTTTTGCATGTAAGAAAGCTACATATAGAAAAATCAGAGTGAGATTTAGACAAATATGGATGATTTTTATGGACCAGGAACGGATCGGAAATGTTCCCGTTAATTTCAATGGGGAAAATTGATTTGAAATACAAGTGTTTTGAGTTACGAGATCGATCTTGGAACGAATTAAACACGAACCTCAGAGCATTACTATATATACTATTATATATATATATATACTTGGTCCAATAGAAAGGAATATTATCTCTCCTTAAAATAGAAATATATATTTTCACTGTTTCAAGAAGTAGATCATGTCCAACTCTGAAGAACACTAATCTGGAAATCCGATTTGTCTGGCAGTATCAAAATGACTTCGTGATGCTGAGGTTGTTCAATATAAAAAATTTCCTTGTTTTATGTTTAAACTTTTTCAGGTCCGATGCAAGGGTCTCGTACCCCTCACCGAATTTATGATACAGCCCCCCCCCAATTTACTAGATCATAATTTTCATAATGCAGCATTTATATGAAATACAATTTTTATTGTAACCTAATTATGTACAATAATTGATCAGATACAATATGGGTGAACAATTCAACTAGAAAAATTGAAAATAAAGTACAATGTATCTAAATACAAATTAAAAACATATCATAATATATATCATTCAATCTTAAATAAATCAACAGTATTTTGTGACAATTTTAACATCAACTTGAGATTTTTCTTGTTAAAAAGTTGAATAATTTTGACACATTCAACATTATAAAAAAAAATAGTGCATTTATATAGTATTTTTAAAAGTTAGCATGAGCAATTCAAATTCACGTATTTTGACGAAAATAAAGACCCCAAAATGACATTAGAATCCACGGAATTTTCTCATCCTTTAATAGTCAGTTGTTCTTAGTTTCATCTGTAATGTATATAAATGTAGATAGATAAAGTTAATGCTAATAAGATAGCGAGAGTCACAAAACACTGCCAGGGGCCACTAATCAGGGTTGGTTAGACATGTAATAATTAGAAAAGTTCAGCCCAACTAAGAAAGAAGAATGTTATTACACAATGCGAAATAATACTTTTAATTTTATAGATCTCATGCCTATTTCGTCATCTAAAGAAATTATAATATATATGTATAAGGTAACCAAAAAGTCAGAAGTGGTCACTGATACTCAAATGAGTGTGTCATGTGCTGGAAAAGCGGTGGTGAAATATTGCTCTTGACCAATGCAGGTGCGTTACGCATATAAATAAGCCATAGCTCTTGCAGCGACAAGGAAACATAGCGGTGTCTCTAGTTCGGGGTTGTCTGCTTTAATATGTGCATGTTCGCAGCCGCATCAGTTGTCAGATACGTCTAGTCTTTGGGGATAATGCTGTGAGTGAAGGCACCGTCAAGCATTAGAAGTTCAGGTCGGTAGATCTGTCCCTTTATAATGAACACCGTAGTTACTGAACACATGTCATGGATGATGAGGCTCTGAAGGGCAACAGCACAACCTGTGGTGAGTTTGCTTAATGCTTCCAGTTTTTTTTATAAAACAGTAACTTTGCCCAAACCGCATAGGGGGGGCGTACAAGTTGAGTAAGTGGACACCCTCACACACTGTCGAAAGCCAACAAGCAACAACGAATGACAGTCTATTTCTCGTTGCTTTCTCCACACCACAACGTGCCTATATTTGACCGAGTACTCACCAATGACATGGAGTTGGCCTTGTATGACAATTCCTGGATAACCACCATTGTAGATTGAGAAAGATATGCAGCAGACATTCAGAGACTTCTTTACAACTAAGACACCTGATTATTACCACCACAGCATTGCGCTGCTTAAGACACGTTGATAAAAGGTTCAGGGTGTCAATGGGGACTAACGGCATATGAACTTTATAGTATACCATTTTTTTGATAAATAAAAACGACAAGGACATTTTTACCTTGTAATTTACGTTTGAAAAATATGACATGGACTAATATTTTTTATAATTGATATATTTGGATTGTTATTTGAGAACAGGGTGTTTGTGTATCTTAACATTACCATGAATGTACTCCAAATGGTATTCTCTAAATGTTTTCTTCAGAAGTATAGAGCCTATTTCAGCATTGTTGGCTGCAATAATTTTTGTTGTTTCTTTAGTAGAACTGTTGAATAAGGGTTGGCTAAAAAGTACATAGGCTGACTATGAATGAGTGACGCTAGTTGAGAAAACTTGCATGCATTAATTTCAGCTCTTCTTATAAATAACTGCATTGTTTCTTTCCAGGTAAATTGACAACTGTCTGTTCAAATAGTTCAGAAGTAACTATTAGCGACTTCTCTTGAAAATGAACAAATTTTGGCATCGTGGTATTATCAAGTAACTACAAGAAAATGTTTTAGTCTCGAAGGACATTAATGCTGGCATGGTCGCTACATTAGTGGGTGACGCTCCAGTTTTATCGACAGTTCATAGCTGAATATAGGAGAGGAAGGAATAGTCTTGAAGTTAATCCAAAGTCTGGATGTCCTGCAACAGTAACCACCGAGGAAGACATTAATCATGTCCACCTCATGATGATGTATGACAGGCGATCAAATAGTCAATATTATTAGCATATCGCGTGAAAGAGTTGAAAATATTCTACACCAGGCAAAATCTGACATTGTTTGAAGCAGATCCAGCTAGTTTTCTTGGACGTTTCTTAACCCAGGATGAGTATTAGGCTCATCACTTTGAGCCTGAGACAAAGCGACAATCCATACAGTGAAATAACTATCATCACCTGCTCCAAAGAAGGCCGAGGTAGTTTCATCTACATAAAAGGTTATGGCCTCAGTTTGTGTGTTCATTGATTATTACAAAAGAGCCACGCCATCATTGGAGAGTACTACGAAAACTTGCTGAGACAGTTAGGAAAGGTTATCAAGTCCAGGAAAATTGACAAATGGGATCTTGTCCATCAGAACAATGCTACAACACACAAGTCCTTGGTTTCAATGACTCTTGTGTGTGACTTTGACTTTGAACTGATTGATCACCACACTTATTCCTATGATTTGGCCCCATTTGACTATCATCTGTTCCCCAATATGAAAACATTTTGGCTTGGAACCAGTATCTCAATGATGATGATGTCATGTTGTTGATGACGTTCGTTACCAACAGGATTGTAAGTTATTTCACCAATGGGATCCAAGCACTTAGAACGCCGATGAAAGAAGTGTGTGGACCTCATGTGGTACAATTTTGAAAACTAAACCTCATTTAGTTACATTTCATGAGAGTGTCTTGGTCAACCTATGAATTTTAATCATACGTTCTTTTTTCTTCATTTTTTGAACATATGCTGATCCACAAATGTGGTTTGTAATATAAAATTATACTCCAATTTGTTTATGAGTTCCTAAACATCATGTTTTTTTTTACAATAATTTTTATTTTGCTGGTTAAAATTTTGTTAGAATTTTGGTTCTTATAATTTAAAAAAATATTTTCTGCTTTAAGTAAATTGAGATGCATTGTAATTTATATTTGACGGTTGTGTTGCATATTTCTATTTTAGTTTATTTTGGTATAGCGCATTGTCAATGGAAATTCTGTTCTTGAGGAATGGTATCAACAATACTCCTCACAACACAATAACTTTTTCGGAGAATCCTCGCAGATTAATGATGGCAGTTTTCTGGAGGTTTACAATCTTCGTCTCAATTCCAATTCCCTTTTAGCGCCTTTTCAATTTTGTAGGTGAAGTTCCAAGCACGCCCATTATTATTATTATTATTATTATTATTATTATTATTATTATTATTATTTTATTTTTGTTGTTGTTGATGATGATGATGATGTTTTTGCTGCTGCTGCTCTTGCTGTTGTATGTTATATTTCCTGTATCCTGTAGAGCCGTGTTCAAACTACGGTCCTTATGCCCTATAGGAGAATTTCCATTTAATTGATAGCACTTTTTTTAGTATATGGGATGTTCCTAGTAGGGCGATCTTCTTGGAAACTTGTATGTTGATGTTACCTAGGACACTGTTAGTAAAATTGCCCATTCCTTCTCGTTTGAGGCTCAGAGCTCAGATTACTATTGGTAGAGCCCCAGTCTTCATTCCCTACATTCTCTTAATGTCGATTTCCGGGTACTTGTATTTGGAAAATTTCTCGATAATTTTCATAGAGGGGTTTCTCTCAGATGGTACTGCTATGTCAATAAGTATACACTTCCTGAATTTCTTGTTTTTTATGATAGTTTCATTTTCCTGTCTGTTTGAATTGACATGTCACAGAAGATAGTTACATAATTATTTGGGGTAATTGTGCCTGGTTAGTGCTCATACCATCTCTCAGGGGTTTCGATTTTGTACTTCTTGCATATCTTCCAGTGCACATATGTCGCTAGCGTGTTATGTGTGTGAGTATATTCATTCTTTGTTAGTTTCGGACATCGTAAAATAATATGTTCGACATTTCATCATATTTTTCGCTGTTCCTGCATTTCGGGTTACTTCTATCCTAGATTGCCTGACAGTGATAGGATCTGGTTGCGCTACTTTGGTCCTGAGTTGCAAAAAGTTCTGTCTCAGCTTTCAATCTGGTGCTCCTCAGCCACTGATGTGTTTTTGTTGATCCGCATTTGCTTCTTCCGTTCCTTTTAGGTATTTGCCATACAATGCATTGTACTCCCATTTTTTCTTTGTGTTTTTCTTTTTGTAATTTCATTTGGCCAAGTTGTTTTGCTTTCTGTTTTACACGTTTGTATTCGCTTCATTTTTTGTTGGTAGGATTCCATGTCTATTAAGCTGTTACTTGAAGAGTACATCTTCTTTGTTGATGGAGTGGATTTGTTGTTTTACTATTTGTAAGAGAGGGTCATTGGTTTTTGTGAGGTATGCTTGCAATCTGATTTTTGTAGTTTTTAGAGTTAGTTCAAGTTGGATCCGACCTCGGCCTCCTAAAGCTCTTGGTACGTACATCTTATCAATATCTGATTTCGGGTGGTGCATCCTCATTTGGGTAAGCATTTTTTTGTCTGGGCATGCAATCGTTTAATGTCATTCAGCTTCCATTTAATAATGTTGAAGCTGTATGTTACTACGGGTATAGCTAAGGTGTTGATAGCCTTCATTTTATTGGCCCTATTAAATTCGCTTTCTAGTATCAAACGCACTCTTCCTATAATATTCTTTTCGGGTCTTTTTCTTCATAATTGAATGTTGTATTCCCAAGCATTTGTATGTGCCATCTTGGTCTAGTTCCTTAATTTTGTTCTTGATATCATTATATTCTTATTGTTGTTGTTGTTATTATTATTATTATTATTATTATTATTATTATTATTATTATTATTGCGTAGGGTCTCTATTGTATACGCATTTCCTAACCAGAGACCTAACTACAGAAATGGCTTCATAGCTTCCACTAATCTTTTTCTCTAATCTTTTCTTTTTGTAAAAAACAAAACAAAACAAAACCTAAGATCACACACATTTTATATAGCTAAAGCACTTCGTAATGTTTGAGGTATACTTGTGAGTACATGTTTTGATTTTCTTAAAGTATGGGCTACCATGAATCCCTTCTTTGAGTCTATTGGAATCTTTTCCAATCAAGCCAAGTGCTCCATCTACAACAAGAACTACTGATGTCCTTATGTGCCACATGTTTAGACTTTTATTTCAAGATTCTTTTATTTTGATACTTTTTAAGATCTTCAAAGATACATTAAAGTCTTCAGAGATTGCCATGCGAATTCTTCCTCTTCTTCTTCTTCTTCTTCTTCTTCTCATTATTATTATTATTATTATTATTATTATTTGTAGTAGTAGTAGTAGTAGTAGTAGTAGTAGTAGTAGTAGTAGTAGTAGTAGTAGTAGTAGTATTGTTTTATTTCCTTTGGTTTCTGTTATATACTCATATCTTTCCGGGTCCCGACCAGAGTCCTCAGGTCAGAAATGGTATCATGGTATTTTCTATTGAGAAGTCTTTCAAAAACATCGCAAATATTTTACATAGATAAAGCCCTTCGTAGGGTGTGGGCTGTACTTGCGAGTACAATTCTTTGATTTCCTTACCATGGATTCCTTCAATGAGTTCACTGGAATCTTTTCCAATCAATCCGAGTGCTCCAATTACAGCTGGAATTGTTAATGTCCTCATGTTACATATTTTCCAGATTTCGATTTCAAGGTCATTGTATTTTGATAGTTTTTTAAAATCTTCAAAGATACAGTGCAGTCTGCAGGGACTGCCATGTCAATAAGAAGGCATATTTTGTGTTTGCGGTGTCTAATCACGATGCCATAGCGATTAGTATTGATTATTATTATTATTATTATTATTATTGTTATTGTTATTATTATTATTATTTATAAAACATCTGAGATTGAGGGAGACTTGCTGCTCGTATCGTTGAAGAAGATTTTTTTATCAATTTCTTATTTGTAGATTATTTCTTCGTTCTTTTTTTGTTTTTTACTTTGGTCAAGTTTTTGTTGAATTACATTCTAAATTTCTTCAATAATGTTGAATTTCAAAATATTTTGTAATACTTAAAACCCCGTTACTTCTAACTACAGTAGAATCCCTGACAACCGGACTAAGAAGGCCTTCCTGATATGAGGAATTGGTTACAAAGTTCGGATATGAGGGGGTTATATTTAGATTTAAATAAAAGAATTGAAATCAGGTTTAATATTTATTTTCAATGTTTTATAGTAAACAAAATAAGCTAATGTTGAGTGAAATATAATGGAACTGATTTTAAAGAAAAAGAAATAAATTATATAATGTTAATGAAAATTCATTAAATTAAGAATGCCACGTATACAAAACAAATAATATAATGTAATCGCTGTTGCATGATTCTTTCTCTTCTAATGTAATTCTCAACTTTTTCCGCATTTCGTTTTGCTTTTGTTCTTGATTTTTCTAACTGCTGGCCTTCTTTCCATAAAACTGACAACCTTTTCAATATATATATATATATATATTCAATATATATATATATATGTGTGTGTGTGTGTGTGTGTGTGTGTGTGTGTGTGTGTGTGTGTGCGAGTCTGTACGTATGTGTGTGTGTGTGTGTGTGTGTGTGTACAGATATTCAGATGATCGCTGAAGGTGTGATACTAACTGTTATACTTTCACCCGTAGGAATTAAATGCAACATTTTGGGACAATATTAAATGAACCAAGTCATAATTTCTGATTAAACATACAGAAGATAATTTGCTATCTCCGTTTTCTCATGTGATTTAACTTTGACATCTTCGTACAATCTTGAAAGAATCACCTCGCTTTCTCGTTTTTTATTAAGAAAATTTTATATCTCTTCAAACACGTATAATATGAATTTGATGTTATTTTAAACTAGGATCTTTTATTGATGTTATCTTAGAATGTATATAAAACGATGGTAATAATGTTGACATTTAAGATAGACAATAGTTTTAAATTTGAATTATTGAATTTTTAATTAAACTTTAAGTAAATTTTATATTTTACGTTTCAAAAGTTAATTTCTGCTTTTGGATCACCATGTAAATTCACAGTTACACGTATAATATTCTGTCCTAATACATAATGGAATTGTTATAACCATTTAATATTCACCAAAATCTAACCGACCTAAAAAAAGATGAAAACTTATACCTCTTGGAATACGTCGTCTTGGAACCGTATGTTATTTTCCCCGCATCCCTGTTTCTATTCAAAACTGCCTGAGGATACTGTTTGAAGATAATCTTGGCTCATGGAATATTGATAATCTAAAAGCACATTTCAAGATTTCATGAGAAACTTTTGATAGACTAATAAAAATCTTTCGCAATGTTACACAAACACCCACGCACACACATACACACACATATATTTATATAAAATTCTTCGAAATATATATTTTCTTCAGCCACTCAGAAACAAACACAGTTACATAATATCGGCATATTGTTACATGTGTGTGTGTGTGCGCGCGTGTGTGTATTTGTGTGTGTGTTTGTGCGTGCGTGTGTATGTTTGTGTCCGTGTTCAAGCGAAAAGAAAGATGTTTTCTTCACGCATTTGTAGATGCAAAATGAGACGAAAACTGGTTAAAAAACGACGTTCATTGATTAGACATTTGCCGAGTGAGATTTCGTCTTGAAATATAATTCACAAATATATGTGTATTGTTATTATCACTGTTCAGCCAACTACTTTGTTCTATAATTATAGTGAATAATCATTGATTTGTTATATGAACAGACACGTGATTGAGAGCTAAGATAGATAGATATATAGATAGATAGATAGATAGATAGATAGATAGATAGATAGATAGATAGATAGATAGATAGATAGATAGATAGATAGATAGATAGATAGATCCAAATTACGAGATAAAGATAAGAAAAAAGAATGAGTAAAATTACAAGGCTGGGGGATTTCTGGTATTGGGAGGATTGTTAAAGTGTGGAAAAGAATAGAAGATGGGGCATGCAGCTTTGACTGAGCCTAAGGAAAGGTGCTTGACTCCTGAGAAACAGATTGGAGTGCCTTCAATGAAATCGTGGTAGCAATTGGAGCATCACTATTGTCGAAGCTGCTTCTCTAGCCTGAAAGCTCGGCTTATCTAAGCGGTGTCCCTCTTCACCGACGGTAGATCGCCGATTAACGTCTATTATGGGCGCACCCGGCACCTCCTTACGCTTGCCCTACCCATAATTTGAATAGTTTTGTTTTGTTTAGTTTGCTGGCTTTTCTCTTTTTCTCTCACTCCATTTCTCGCTGACATCTTTCTCGACATCTACTTATGCTCCTTACTGTACAATAACCATTTACATTTTCTTTCTTTTTACTGGCTTTCCTTCTCTTTCACCACTCTCTATTTTGGTGTCCCCCTTTCTTTATCTCCTTTTATTTATTTGCCCAGTCTTTGTTTTTCTCATTCTATTTTTTTTCTTTCTTTCTTGCCTCTATTTTTTCTTCCTAACTGTTTAATTTACTTTTCTATTTTTTTCTTTTTGCTCTTTTTGTTTGCTTACTTTTTCTTTCTTACAATCTATAAGTACGTTTTGTCTTCATTCTTTTTACTCTCATATTTTCTTTCTCTTTTGTTCCATTCTCTCATTTTATCGATCATTATATCATTCACTCATTCATTCATTCTTTGTAAATATATAGGTAAGAATAGTTTTTTTAATTATGTCATTTCATGCCTTTATTTCTTTTTTATTACTTTTCTCCTCTCTTTATTTATTTTCTCCTATTTCTTTTTCTACTATTCTTTACTTAGTTTTCCTTTTAAGTTTTTCTTTCTTTCATTCACTTCCTCATTTTTCTATCTCTCTTTTCTTTCTTTCTTTCTTTCTTTCTTTCTTTCTTTGTATGCTTTTACAGAATTTAAAGGATTTATTTTGGTTTTAACATTTTAATTTTACACTTTTTGTTTAGACTTTCTTTCTGTCTAAAAACCACTTTCTTATCTAACGCACTCCAGCTGCCAACTTTATTCATTTTTCCGTCTTCTTTATAGCTCGAATCTAACACTTCGCTTACACGTCAAGCAAAGGCTATCTTAAGTTAAAAAAGTTGAATCTCCATTCTTTACTGTCTTCCTCTTTCTTTGTTTTCTTATTGTTTAAATGTATCTATTACTCTTTCTTACACTGTCCTCATCACCTAAATACATTTCCTATTGACTTACCTCTCCTTTTTGCTGTTTCAATGGTTGCGAGATACACAAATTGATTCAGCTCTACTGCGAAGATAGTAAAAAGCCTTTCATTCTTGGCCCAACAATCACGCGTGTTTTAAGGTAAAAGCCAACAGATCTTCGACTATGTAATGATACACACACACACAAATACAATTGTTCAGCCTAGAGAGACATTTCGTATTTCAGTTTTTCATAAGAAAATACAAGTTTGGAACAATTAACGCTCTGTTCCGATAGCAGATGATAGCATTATCATTCAATCATTTTTCGTCCTTTAAGGTAACCTTATCCACACGTTCTCTCTTACACACTTCCATATATATATATATATATATATATATATATATATATATATATAGGCAGCATATCTTCATTCAAGCGTGTTTGGTTGAATAATCGGGACATATTATGACTATTTTTATTTTAATCCTCTCAAATTCTCGGATCAAATTCTTAATGTTGATATTAAATTCATTAAGGAAGGCGCTGTAGTTTGTTATTTTTTTGTTTTTTTCATTTCTCTTATTTTTCCAAGAACAATTAAAACAGAGCGAACGCGTTCATACGTGCTCATAACTATAAGAGAGCGCATTTCAACCGCATTTACAAAAAATTAACAACTATCAATTTCATCATTTTTGTATTAGCAATTCACCTCGTAAGATGATCTTGGATGAGATTGAAAGTACTTGCGAAAGTAAAAGAAATAAAAAATACGGCGCTTTCCTTAATGAATTTAATATCAACATGAAGTTGATCCGAGGAGCTGAGAGGATTAAAATACAAATAAATAGACATAATATATAGAGCGTTTACATTTTTGGTGATTACATCCAAGATAATCTTTCGATGGCCAAGGAATTGTCTCTCGAGACACCAGACTACTCCTTTATGTGATTCCGTCTTTCTTTACTAAACACTGCCAGCTATCTCCTTTTTCCTTTATCGCTCTCCCTCTTCCCATGCCTGCAGTATATCAGACATAATTGCTGACAGTATCGAAAAGGCTCTTTCCCTCCAGCCATCTGCGAACATCTTTGTCTTTGGTGACTTAATGCTCACCACAACACGTGGTTTAAATATTCTAAAGGGACTGATGTTGCCAGTGTTGAGACATTAAATTTTTCTATTGCCTAATCCCTTACTCAAATCGGGGAATTTTCCCTAGCAAAACCGAGCAACATGCTTTTCTACTTGATTTATTTCTTACCACCTCTCCTCGCTTTCGGTGAGATTCGCCTCTTTGTAATTCTGACCACACTGTGATAGCTATTGATATTTCGTTTCAATCCTCTATTAAACAGGGATCCCATATCCACAAAAACCTCTTTCCGTTACCAGCATACTGACTGAAACTCACTCCGTGATTTTCTCTGTGACGCTCCTTGGACTGATATCTTTAAACTCCCAATTGAAAATTGCGCCACTGAGGTTTCTTCTTGGGTCAAAGCCAGCATGGTGCTTTCCCTTCTCGGAAATTCAAGGTGAAACCTCAATCCTCACCATGGTTTACACCAGCATGCTCGTCCGCTATGGGACACAGGAACAACTATTTTCGGGTATACCAGCGTGACGTCTCTCGGCATAACAAGCGCCTATTCGTTGCTGCTTGCAGTAAATTTAAGAGAGTCCTCGACGAAGGAAAATACTTGTTTGCCGACAGAATGAGGCACCGCATAGCTTCTAACAACTTTAGCACTCGGGATTATTGGCGGTTCTGTAACAGAACATTAAATATTCAATCAATATAAATAAAGATAAAGCTGAATGTAAATTCTCCTCAGACTTTACGCTTGACTCATCCGGAATATCTCTGCGTGACTTCCCTCCTAGAACCGAGTCTCTGTTGAGTGATATGCATATAACCTGATCCATGGTTTTTACTATCATATCTAACTTTAATCTCCACAAAGCATGTGGACCTGATGGCAACCCTGTAATTGTCATTAAGAAGTGTTCTCCCGAACTGGCTCATGTTCTCTCTAAACTGTATAAATGCCTCGCCGCCTCCTCCTTTCCTGCCTGCGGGAAGGCATCATCTGTTGATCCAGTTTTTATGAACCCTGGTGAGCCGTCCGATCTTTCCAACTATCGGCCTGATTAGCCTTCTGCCTCTTTTTGGGAAACTCCTAAAGGCCGTAATCAATCCTGAATTGTTTCATCATCCCTCATCGCAGGACCTTTCCCAGACAAGCAATATAACTTTCGTTTTTCCAGGTCAACTACTGATATACTGAAGATATTTGCAGAAATAGTTTATCATGCTCTAGAAAAAATGGTGAATCCAGGGCTGTTGCACTGTACATTTTGAAAGTCTTCTCCACAAGCCGAAAAGTTACGAACGCGGCTACTTGTCTAGATCTTTCTGTACTAATGCAGGCCACCATCTTTTGTCCTACTCTATTTTTAATTTTCATTAATCAGATTCCTGATGACATTAGCTCTCAAATTGCTATCTACCCTGGTGACACAACACTTTACTCCTGCCTCAATATTGAGGCTTATCAGTCTGAGAAGGTCAAAATAGCATCCGGTGCCTAAAACGGCCTCGTCCGTTATTAACTGCGGCAAAGAATGCCTTGTTAATTGTAATGCCTCTAAAACAAAACTACTCTCTATTAATAATCTGAGATACCTCTTCTGCTTCCCATCAGCATGGCCGATGCTATCCTTCAGGAAAGTGACCCGTTGTGCCTTCTCGGGCTCATGGTCTCTGCTGATATGAAGTGTAAAGACTATATTGAATCCATTACTAGGTCACCTACAAAGAACGTTGTTTCACTATGTCGGGCAAGACAATTTTTCTCTCCAGAATCTATCTTATATATTTATAAGTCTACCATGCTTATAATATTGAAGTCACATACGGTCCGCTGCATCTGCTATTTAGCTTGTTCTCCTTGAAAAAATCAAAAGAAGAATCTGCAATATTATTTGTCCTGATCTGGCGGCTCGGCTTCAGTCACTTACCTACCTCCGTAAGGTTACCTGTCTATGTCTTTTCTATAAATACTTTCATGGTAATTGTTTGGGTGAGCTCTTCGCTATGGTACGATTGGGTCAGTGTTTGCGGCTAGCTAAGTTATAGTTAAGACAGATGAAGACCGTCCTATTTTCCCCAATCCCCCCTTTGGCCATGTGCCGCATTTCTGTAGAGTATACAGAATAAATATCGCTCTTCGCTATGGTACCTAGAGTTGTTGAATTTAGGTGCAGTATTAGAATTTCATCAATTTACAATTGAGCTGACTAAATGTAGCCTTAAATTCTATGCTAACAGTTTCTTTTCTCGTACTTTCTGCTTGTGGAACTCCCTTCCGGCTGCATGCAAAAAGTAAATGCAATGTCAATCGCTATCGACTGTCCATCTGATTACACATTTATCTTTCTGCTCATAATTATTGTTTCTGTTCCTAATTCTTCCCCACCCTGTAACCCCTTGTGTTCTAGTGGCATTACTGCTTTGCGTGGGGTGATATCAATTAAACATATATATATATATATATATATATATATATATATATATATATATATATATATATATATGTATGTATATAGCAAGATATGATTTATTGATCAATTATCAATTTTCTTATACTGTTTCTTTGCGCTTCTTTTATAGTACTTGTATTACTATAATTATGACTACTACTGCTATGGTCATCATATGATTAATATTAGTTAGTTCTACAGTTATTATTATCATTTATTTTATTTATCTCTTGTAGACTGGCGCTACAGAATCCCAAGCAAAGGACTCTACCAAACAAGGGAAAATAAATGACTTTAACAAAAGCAACAACTTAAGTGTGTAGAGACAATCACCTAATCAAGATGATGACATTCAACACAACTTCAACTAAAAGCTTAGAAAGGAAACCCCGATCAGTACTGGAAATAACGATAAAAGATACTGAACTTAGAAAAACATTTTCCTGAAAAATTGTAATAAATGAAAGACTTCCTAAATTTCAACCGACAGCAACACTGGTGCCGAATTGTTCCTTATAAGCAAATGGCTAATATTACCATTACCATTTTATCATGGACAATATATTACATTTATTATTATATTATTTCCTTTGATTTCTGTTGCATACATATTTGCTCTCGGCTCCCAACAAGAGATTTAATATCAAAATGGCATCATAACATTTTCCACTGTGCATTTTTATAAAATACAAAATAAAACCTAAGAGCAAACATGTTTTACATAGATAAAGCCCTTCTTAAAGTGTAAGCTGTATTTTTGACTACAATTTTTGTATTTCTTTAAGGCATTGGCTATCTGGAATCCCTTCAATGTGTCTATCGGAGCCTTTTCCATTAAATCCGAGGGCTCCAACTACAACTGGAATTATTGATGTCTTCATGTACCAGATTTTTAGATTTCCACTTCAGGATGTTTGTATGTTGATATTTTATTGAAGTTCGTCAAAGATACATTACAATCGGCAGAGTCTGCCATATGAATAAGAAAGCACATTTGTTCTTGCGATCTTTGATCACGATGTCTGGGCTATTAGCTTTGATTATATTATGGTCTGTATTGTAAAGTCTCATAAAATTGTTACAGGTCCTATCTCTCTAACCGGGTCTGGGTGATATACCAGTTTCTTGCAGTTTCCTTCCCGTAAAAGTTGCATATTTTCCAGTTCAGATATTGGCCCACTTCATCATGCCGAATTTTATATTCAGTTGGTGCTAACACTGTGCAAACTGATACAAGATGGTTAATTATTTCTGGATATTTATCACAGAATCTTCATTTCGGGTTAATAGAATTTTTGTGTACGCGGGCTTGGTAAATTCTGGTTAGCAAGCATTGGTCCTGTTTATCAAAAATAAAAGGTTTGGTTTCGGGTTTTAACCCTGCACTACGTAACCACTGATGGGTACGGGGTTTGTCTACATCAGCTTGTTTGTTACAGGCAGAGTACTGACCACGAATAGGTTTGTCGTGGCATCGTTTCAGCATTTGGTACATTTGCATTTGGTTTTGCTTTATTCTTTAAGTTCTGTCCGTTGCATCAGGTGTATTATGATTTATTTGCACTTCATCAACCACTTGAAATTCCCATAAGATTATCTTGGCTTCCATTATTACTGCATACAGTTTCTTATTTCTTTCACGTTCTTTGACAAAGATCATCATCCGGTCTTCTGTAGTTTACAGATATCTTTGAAGACCGATTGTTGTGGTTTTGTAAGACAGTTCTCGTCAATTAATCCTTTGCCTCTTTCGGATCTGTGCACATACAGACGCGATCCACATCAGCCTTAGGATGATTCATGTGGTGGCAAGTTTGACGATTTCTCGTTTTTACATCCATTCGCTTAATGTCAGCTATGGTCCAATTAACGATGTTGAAATTGCATCGCAGTCACAGTTAAAGTATTTATGGTTGATATTCTGTTCTGTGAATTTAACTCGGTATTTAACACCAGACGCACATGTCTGTAACATTCTTTTATTATTTTCTCCTTCATTAAGGTATGCTGTATCCCATCTCCGTCGCTGACTCCTAGGTATTTATAAGCTTGTTTTTGTTCCATTTCCCTAATCTTTGTGTGAAAATCTAGAGCTATTAAATGTGTTTCTGTAATTCTCCCTTTCTTGAATGTTACTTTTTCACATTTATCAAATCCGAAATTCATAACGATTACATCACTGAAACATTTTACATTAGGAATACCCTCAGTGTCGTTTTTGGCAAACAGTTGGTGATTAAACACTTTCTTTTTACTTTGTGTATATAGTTATTACTGTTTAGTTCATGTGAAAGGGAGATTCAGGACAGACAGAACAGAAGGGTCAACAGGGAGTTTGTACATTTCCAAACTCTTAAAGAAGCAAGGGTGTGGCACACTATCAAAGTCTTTACGGTAATCTATCCAAGTTGGGCTGTGATTTCTACATTTTTCCTGCAATTTTTCAGCATCACTATATTTATTAGTAGTTGATTTTTGCAACCACATCAAAATCTCTTTGACTTCCCTTCTCTTCCAGAGGAAGAATGTCGTTTTTATCGAGATAAGTGTAAGGACTGATGTGATCAAGTTATACAGAGTTTAATGGATAAATTTTCGTCTAAATTACGTAAAAGTGAAAATAACACTGACATGTAATTTTAACAGATATATTTAGCAAAATTACACAAGTATATATTGAAAGAGTAAATTTATTGAATATGATCTTCATTGGCTTCAACCACGGCCTCCAGATGACTTTGGTATATCCTACATTTCCACTGGACGGTTTCCTTGTTAGTGAATGCTGCCATAATCCTTGTCTTCAGTTCATCTTTGATATTACAAAAAGTTTTGTTGGTCTCTCGCTCAACTGCGCCCGACACATAATAATCAAGTGGTTTGCAGCCTGGAGAGTTAAGTGGCCAGATGTAAGGGGTGATGGGTTCTCCTGCTTGAGTGACATGGTTCAGACTCCTGTTGCTAGATATAGGTTCTTTCAGCTGCCAACCCCTTGACCTACAGCCGCAGTACCACGTTAATGCAATTGATGTAGGCCACCGTGTCGATCTGAGGCCCTCAACAACAAAGTTCTTTTCTTATCGGAAATGAGTAGATTAAGTTTTCCAAGATGCTGTACCTTCGTAATCACCATTAGACTCATCCAACTCTTTCCAAATCCTCTACACTGTCAACAGATTGACAATCAAATACTCTGAAAGGTTTATATTGGAGCTTCCGTTTCCAAATTTTCTGGCAACATGAATTGTGTCATGGTGCTAATTTTCTCACAGGCAGTGCCCAACTGACCCTACTATACTATGTAGTCGACAAAATCAAAAACAAACAGCGAGCATGCGAAATTAAAAATATAAAATTTACATATATCACCCTATATGTGGTGGAGACATGTTATTGGCCTATAATTTTTGGGATCATCTGTTTCATACTATTCTGGTATGAGATACGTAATACTTTCAAAGATCAATTCTGGAATTTCATCGGGTTATTTGACAGATAATAGAGCTAAAAGTTGGGTACCTTGTCATTTCCTTGGGATATCTATTTTGGGGATTTTGTTAGAGCTTTCCTAACATTCTCTTTGTTTACACATTTCTAATCTTGTACAGGTTATGCTTCATTCTTTCTTGTTCGCGTTTGATCCACTCTGCATTGGGATTATATTCCTTTGCTCCAAATATTCTCCCAAAATGTTTGTACTTCTGCAGTAGATGCTGGTTTTTTTTTACTTCTATGACTGCTTTTCAAATTTCCCTCTAAAATATCTTGAAGTCCGTTTGGAATATCTTATTTTGTCGATAGAATCTACAATACTTTTCATATCGTCTGTGCCTTTAACTGCGGTTTCTGTTTAAGTATTTGCTTGATTATCGGGATTTAATTTACTGCTTTAATTTTATATTTCCGTTTGATCTTCTTGCCTTTTCGTGTTGAAAGATTTGAATTTCTTGAAATCTCATCTAATATCGATAACTCACATGATTTGCTCAATTTCTCGCTTTAATTTTGTCTTTCAAGTGGGCTCTTTTTGCTTCTTGTTTAATCTTTTATTTGTCTTGATATTAAGTTTCTCAGTAGCTGCCAAAGCTGATGCCTATAAGACGTTATTTACTTCTGTGGTGCTTTCTAGTGCTCAGTCCGTTAACAATGTCTGCACTGCAGCGTTATATGTTTGCACAATATGTTTATTGGATTTTGTCATATGAATTTTTAGAAGCCGGTCACTTTCTGACATTTGTGTGCGAGTTACTTTGCTGATTATTTGAATAATGTGGTTTTTCGCTTCAGTGATTTCAACTCTGTTGTTTTCAAGGAATTCTGCTTTAATGTTGTTTAGTTCATCTTCATCTCTGAGAGGATATTAATCAGTGCAATTGTTTATGTTATGATCCGGTATGAGTTTTTGTTTGTAAATATTGAGATTTTAAATTTTTTGCGTTTTGTACTTCACTGCCAATGAGTAATTTTGTTCAAGATACCAACTGTAGAACGACAGTCGCGACTAGAACTAAAGTGCTCGTCCTACCTATGAGGCACGGCTATTCGCCGTCAGGATATCTTCTAGGTCGCACGGAGTTTTATTCATGTATTTATTATTTTTATTCTTGTCATTGTTATCATTATCATTATTATTATTATTATTATTATTATTATTATTATTATTATTATTATTATTATTATTATTATTATTATATAATTGTTTAGTTGTATGTAATGTGTGACATCCGTCGATCTCGATAGGCCATAAAGATCTGTGCCCCAAAATGTTATGCCTCTGCTGCTGGTGGCGGTGCAGCATCTGTTATACCTGTACAGGCCCACATGGGAGTGACGGTCGCTCAGGAGTTTCCAGAACGAAGATAAACATAACAACGGACTATCTTAGGAACTCTGGCTCCGGATTTGTCCTCGAGGCTTATTCCCGAAGCCTTTCCCATGATTGGCTATGGCTGCAAGGCAACGGAAATCAGAGTTTCCTTCTCTTAGATGGACTACGCTCACTGGCTGACGAATTCAATCTATCTGAAGTATATATGTACACGCATAAACACACATAAATATATTTAATATTTGATGTCGGAGTAAACAGTTCGTCATCAAATGTATCACTTTAAGAATTATTATTATTATTACTTTAAATGATAATAATAGAAATCAATAAATAAGAAAAGAATAAAAATGTATAAAATTATCATCAAATATATGAGAATATCTTTATTATTATTATTATTATTATTATTATTATTATTATTATTATTATTATTATTATTATTAAGTAACTTTTCACTTTAGTACTATTTACTTACATTTTTGCATATACAGTAATAAATTTCCTTAATATTCCATCACTTACTTCACTATTTTTTATTATTTGTAATTATTAATTTAGTAGTATCTGCAGAATTTAACTGATAATGTACTGATAACGAATTCCTTCACTACTCCACAATTGTCTTCAATATTTTTATTAATTTGTATATTTTTTTTCCAAGACAATTTCAATTATTTCCGTTCCTTCCAATCGTTTTTCTGGACATTTAGGAGTATTCCACCCTCTCCGATAATGATGATTACAGTCCTCAATTTCTTATGTCGTAATTTTTACAGCTTTCTTAAAAGTTTTAGCTTTGTTGTTATTTCCTTCTTTTCAGGCTTCAATTTCCTTTAAATTTCATCTATAACCTACTGGAACAGAATCATCCGTCAACTAGTTCTTTTATCTGTTTTCCTAGGCTCAATTGAATAATACCTTTGAATTTTTGCTACCATCATTACCTCATTTTATCTTTATATTAAATTGATTTGTGCTCTGAATTCTCCATAAAATTACTTTTCGCCTCATTTTGTGGATAGCACTTATTAAGTTTTACAATTTTATAATTCCGTCGTTTAGGCAAGTTTTAGTAGTTCGTTACTGTTGTGACAATTTTGCATTTACTGTGTCGTATTTAAACCAATATTAATGGTATATATGATATACAAATCTATATATCAAGAAAATATTGGGTTAATAATAAATGATAAAATGAAAAATAATCTTCTACAGTATGCGTTTTATCTTAGAAATGATTAAAGATGTATTACTGGAATCCTCCAATGTTTTTCTAAGACTATTGGACTCTACTTTGAGCAGTAAGAATGTATAATTACTGCCTAAGTTTAACAGAAATATTGTGATGATATCGATCATAAACGAAAATGACATGGTCACCATTAATTAATCATAGCTAAAGGTCGGAAGCTCATGACGGATTGAAATTAAGTACAAATATATATATATATATATATATATATATATATATATATATATATATATATATATATATATATATATATATATATATATAATATAGTATAATATAATATAATATAATATAATGTGTGTGTGTGTGTGTGTGTGTGTGTGTCTGTGTATTATTATTCCAGGATCATTTTCAAACTAATTCAAGATCTCCCTTGCTAACTTTCTATCCTAGAGTAACAAGGTGTTTCACACGTTTCACGTACGATTTCACTTTTCTAATTGAAATCTTAGCTCTAAGCTGAAATGATGATACCTCTTCCTGTTGTGACCTCCTGAACCAGATTTCCTCTCTATTGCTCCCTTTTTTTAAACTTATTCACCGTTCTCTTGATGGTACGTGAATGAACTTTGAAGATGGAAGCCATAGTATGAATCTTGGAACCATTACTGAAGGTTTTCCTCTAAACATTGGTCAGTTGAGAAGACAGTGGGTCTGACACACAATGATTTTAACCTGTTCTCTTTCTAGCTGAATGATTCAAGGGTTTTTTTTATTACGAAAAATCGAGCCAAGATGGCTAAAAAATCTTATCTGAAAACCTGTAAAAAAGAAACTCAGTGTTTTCTTTTTTTTGTTTTGTTTTGTTTTGTTTTGTTTTTTTTTTTGTTTTTTTTAGATCTTAAAGATTTTTTGGGATGGACAATTATGCTGTTACACGATTTGGATAATTTCGCTGTTACACTCTTTACAAGAAACGGCGGTTACAATTCTACATCTATGGGTGACGCGGATATAGAGAGACGCTTAGATTTAAATTTAAATGTTTACATTTTTGACATTCGACGTATTTTGATGCATACCAGAGCCGACCTCCTTGATCTTTCTGTTGATATTGCTTTTATTCGTATCGCTATTGTTTTAATATACCTTATTGTAATAGCAGTTTTGTCGGAAAAGGAGATATGTTATATCATCCCCTCATCATTTTTGCCTTAATAAATTATTGTGTCTTTTACCGTATGACCTTGTATATTGGCCGATCTTAATTTTATGTTTAAGAAATGTGAAAAATCTCAAACCCATGTATAAGCTGAGACAGTTTATCAACAAATAAATTATGTTTAGATGTCGTAGTTTTGTAGATTCCTACTGGAGACTATTTTATGAACTTTGAATATTTTGATATCTAAAATGTTTTTAAATTTCATTAAGTGTATAGTTTTTGTTTTACAATTACATTAAACACTGTTTTTGTCATTTCCTCAGTTTTATAAAGTTTCAACAGGCTTCTCAAGTCAAAGTTTACTTCATACCGGCAGACAACATAGCATGAGGGCATGTGATTTATGAGTTCACATGCCCTTAAGGAACTGTGTTTCCAATCAAACCAAACTCACAAATAATTATATTGATCATACCACTACATGCCTATTTAGACGACTTATTTAACCATATCTGACTATTGTTCAATTAAACACACACGTAAGACTACCAAACCCCATCTGCAATATACTAGTAGAAAATACAAGTATAATAGCCTCATCCACATGTAAAAAAGATTAAAAATAAAGGAAGCCTTAATAATAAAAAAGAAAAGGCCAACACTCAATAACATTAGGTATGAACACGGCCACAATGTGCTAACCATGTTTGTAGAATAAAAAACTCCTACAAATTTAGATACATATCACACACTCAGTAAAAAATTAAAATTGTCCTTGATAATAGCTAAAAGGATAACCGAAAGTGCCCGGATACGTAGAACTTTTAGACAGTTTTTACAGACGTTGTGTCCAGAAAAGAAAACACTTGTACGAATACAAGAAAATTTTAATAAAAAGCACAATCGCAGTGCCTTGTCAATCATCTTTAACGGTAACCAGAAAAAAAGATTTGGATAGAAGCGTCTGTTTTTAAATTTGGATTTTAATGTAACTATAACAACAGAGATATTTCGATTTCATTTTTGCCTTGAAAAAGTCGGAAGACGAAACTAGTCGGCAAAATCTAATATTTTTCCAATTGTCATTTTATACCATATATATATATATATATATATATATATATATATATAGTGTCATCCACAGACAGATTGTTTCGATGTATCCCAGCTTATCAGTGTGCCTCTAGCTAGGATCGAAACCCGACACGAGTTAGGCTAGATCAAATATGGCTATACGGATCGGAATCCAACAGAATGATAAGATAAAAAACAAATAGGAAACGTTTATTAATCTAATGTTTTACTTTTATTAATGCTTCGTCAGAGACAGAGATATGGAGAAAAAGAAAGAAATTCTGATATTTTTACTATTATGCTGTTTGGTGTTCTTTGGTCTGTCATGTATCACATGCATTCGCTTTTTTTAAATCAACGTTAGTACAATTTATGGCGTTCCGAATTCTCTCTTCTTGTTCAAACAGGATTTCCTTGCTCTAAATCTGGTGAGAAGATGCGTCCTTGTCTTAAACCATTTCTGTTTTTGCGTATTTGCTCTATTCATTTTCTATCATCGTTTGCAGACGGTTTGCTTCCCAGTAAGTGTTCTGGATTATTCTAACAGCTGTCGCAAATAAAGCAAGCTTTCCTAAAAGTTTAAATAAATCTTTGTGCTGTAATTTATCAAATCCTTTTGCGTAGTCAATGAAACATAGACATATGTTGTTCTAATCTGCATTGTTCGCTCCGATAGCATTCTGATTATAGAGATCACTTTTCTTGTTCCAGTGATTTTAATGAAGCCACAATATTTCTGGTCTAATTCCGCTATACGCTCTACTTATCAGAATCCTGATAAGCTTAGCTATGTGACTCATTAAGCTGATTGCCCAATGGAGCTCATATTCCTTTATACCTGACTTCTTAGGCAGTGCTATAAAAATGGATTAACTAATATCTTCCGATTTGTAGTCACTGTGTATATTTCATTTCTGATTCCCTTAATCTTGTCGATAGTGAAATCATTTAAAGATGGTAAATTCTCTGCTACAATCTGATCGGGTCCTACTTCTTTGATCATTTTGTCCAATGTCGATATTACTTCAGATTTTAATATTTCAGGTCCTTCCATATTTTTGCGTATTGTATGTCTCCCTCTTTCGTTCGTGGAAGATTTCCCAGATGTATTTCTTCCTTCACTATTATAAGCGCCTCCTCTTTATATTCTGCGCATCCTGTTGAGGAGAACGTCTCTTGTCCTATTATTTCTTTTATTCTTTTATATACTCTTGTTATGTCTATGTTGCCCAACTTTTCTATCTATGCGCACTCCGTTGAAACATGCATCTTTTCCTTGCTTACGTTTGTTTCGAATGCGCTTACGTTTAACATTCTATATTCTTAACATTGCGGGCTTTTTTTTTCTTTTTCTTTTTCTCGTCATTCCAAGTATTTCACATTTCATCTACATTTTTTTTCTTTAGTCTCTTTTTTGGTATAATCTCCTTCGGTGATGTCATTAGAATTTCCTCTAAGATGTTCCACTTTAAACTTTGATTTATTCTAAGTTATCATCTTTGCTCTTAACTGTTTCAGAACACGTCTGTTTGCAAGTTAAGCAGTCTGTTGTATTGAAGTTCAGGCGTTGTTTTCTATTTCTTTAATTTCAATAATTTTGGTCTGATTGCAGATAAACTGGAGGTGATTTCTTTAACAGGCGGCACTTGGATAGTTTTTAGCGTATATAACTACATTTTTTAATCTTTTTATAGATTGTTGTGTAGCCCAACGTGTACTTTATGTATACACTTGACCCTTTTTAGTCAAACTACTTAATAAATCAATTTTAACGTAAGCTTTACAATTACATTAATAAATCCGATAGCAGTTTGAATTATTTTAATTTCGAAAAATGCTTGTTAATCTTTACTAAATCTTATAATTATACCATACCATTACGTACATTTCGACCAAAATACAATCTTCTATGTCACTTTCTCACTAACATGTGCTGACATTTTGTGCACAAATCTAAAGCAGTTCTAGAAGATTAAAAATAAGAATACTGAGATATCTTACGGTCGGCCAATATAATACGGGAGACCGGATCGGGTTATGATTACATAAATGCTATTTCCACAAATTTGATGCTACATAGAGAAATAAAATAGTACAATATATTTAGATATATATTTGATCGATCGACTACACTATACAATATGGGAGAACAGATCAAGTTATTGCAAACATGTAAACAAATGATATAAGCACAAATCTTAGTCTGTCCTAGGAAATAAAAAGTATAATATACTTCGATATAGGTTGATCGAACGACTACACTATACAATCAGGGTAGGTATCAGCAAAATAGATTCCTCCCCACCCCCCGAAATGAAAACAAAAAGTAGCTACCCGCTTTTTTAAAATTATTTGTCAAAAATCAGGCAATTATCTGATTCATATAAAATATTCAATACTTATTTATTAATAAATTAAAGTTTTGCTGAATAGGTTATTTCATTTAATATCTTCGGAGGAATATTTTTGGTGGGTAATTTTTATTACCCTTTAGGTATCTCGTGAGTACTTTTTAATTTGAGTTTGTTCGTGTGTATTTTCAGTTATATAAAGAAAAATACTTATATATATTATTTCAGTAAAGAATTATCAGGTATGAACATATGGATTTTACAAAAATAGTACAATAAATAATACAATAAAACTAAAAACATTATTATTCTTGAGAAATGTTGTTATTTTCTTTTAGATTGGACAAAAAGTCTACACTTAATATTTACTTGAAAAAAAACAAACAATTGTTCATAATTTTGCAGTGGGATTTTTTATTGATGTAAACACAAAGCTCACGCTCTCGTAGGAAATAAAAAGAATAACTTACTATGTTTGTATATTTATACAGACAACTGGAAGCAGGGAGTACGGATCTAGTTGTTGCGGCCATGTAAACAACTAAGACAACCGTAGAAAATAAAAATAATGTATATAGTCTATGATTTTCAGATCAAGGCCGACCATCCAAGCAGAAAAACGGATGTAATTTTTGTAAACGCGACAAGAGTACAAACCTATGGCTGTCTTAGCAAATAAAAGAATCTTTATAATCTGTGATTCCGAGATTCAGACAGACCACACAATTCCATTGGTTCGAACAGATCATCTTTGGTCATCTAGACGGTATAATACAAACCTGAGACTGTCATAGAAAATAGATATTACATAATACTATTAGATTTTGAAGTCCAGACCGACCACCCGACCCAAAAGAGAACGGATTTGTTGTTAACGAAAGAGTAAAGTAGGACCGAAAACGTTACAGTGTATGATTTTTGATTAGATCACTGTGAATTTAAAGCTAAAAATATAAAATAGAATACTAACACAAGAACTAAAATTCTGCAAAAGAGGGCGCTCAGAATGTGTCTATAATGTATTGGTTCGCTTGTAATCTCATTTGCTGAAGAACTTATTGAAAATTTGAGAACACTAATGTTACTCTATCCGAAGCGGACATTATAAATATTTACTTGAGACTTTTCAAACGAATGATAAAAAATGTATATATTATTCACACCGCTGCTGTGATCGAGGGAGGAAATATGATAGAAAAAGAGGTAAGTTGTTTTAGTGCTAGGTATAAAGAGTTACTAAGAAAATAAAAATAAGAAATAGATCACAGGTACGAGATGAATCCAAATGAACATATCCATCATTATTGGATCGACTGGAGCTTATACAAAACCATCATTTCGTTCATACCATTTTGAATACCACTGGAAACAGATCAGAGGTATAGAAAGTCTAAGGAAGAATAATAATAATCTAGATTATTACAATCAACTTGGTTACTGAAAAGTGTGGAGAAATACCGAGAAAAATTGCTTTTGCTCATCTTCAGAGTAAAACACTAGCTATTATTGGTGTGGGATTGAATGTGCAGGAAAAAAGGCTGAATGGGTCCGGGTTGAAATTCGGAAAGACAGAGACTCATTCTAGCCGCACCATGACTATTTTTATTTAAGGCCATCGCACCACGCACTGGAAGTCTATCTCAAATCTCATCGCTCCACTGAGAGCGAAGTTTTTTTTTTTTGTTTTTTGTAGTTTCAATCTGGGTTTGCATTAGTTAGCTGCTGTAGAAAATTAAAGAAAACGTAAAGACTAAGAGCATAATTCATTTCGCTCGAAAAGTCAATCCTGTTCATCTTAGTATATTTTTCTTTGCTAACGTATTATTGCAATTAATATATACTTTTTTGGAGCTTCGGATCCATCATTTCCTACCCTCTTAATAAGAGTGTACGAAATGTTATATGCATTTTAATCTTTTAATTAATTATCCACATCAAAATATTTTTAATGAAGAAAAAAATATCCGAATAATGAATTCTGGAACAATATGACATGAAAAAATAAATATGAAAATAGCCTTTTAATTTATTGTTTAGAAATAAAGTAGCTTTTGTTATGCTGACTTACTTTGTTATAAATATACGTTTTATATTTATAGAAGTGCCTTTAAAAAAAACTTTAAAATGCATAGATTAGCAACAGGGTTTTCAGTTATCGTTCATACCTAAAATTATCCGACTTAAATTTATTGAGTTTATGACATTAACTTTATATAATAACCGGTTAATTTGCAGTTTAGCACCCGCGCTCAGTTAGCATTAAAATATCCAGAATACTTACAATGGTTGATGAATATTAAAAGACTTTTAGATATAGACAATGGAGGAAACAAAATAATTTCATTTAATCTAAAATTATCAAGAGTTGAGTAGATAGAATACATGAATTCTGGTTCAAAAAATCCACATTGCAAATGAGACTGGCTCAACAACTACGAAAATATCAATATCAAATATATATATATATATATATATATATAGAGAGAGAGAGAGAGAGAGAGAGATAGATAGATAGAGAGAGAGATATAGCGCGGAGAAATCTTGGACTGAATAAGAAAAGACAAGGCAAAACTAATCAAAGGCACTGTTAAAGAAAGTCAACGGAATAAACAAAAAACTATCCCGTGCCTAACTACTTCTTTTTCTTCTTTTGTCGTGTCCCTTCAGGTCGTTGGCAATAATGGGCCTCTACAATTTCCTGTCTTTTGTAGATCTTAGCAAATCGTGTCTTTTCACTCTCTCCTAATCCCTGTTCTGTCAGGTATTTATACAAGTTTACTAGGTAGGATATTCGCTTCTTTCTTTCGTCACGTTTGCCTTTGAGTGTAAAATTTTCTAAGCCTTCTTTCCTCATTATGTGCCCTAGAAATGGCAACATTTTTTCTGCTGTTAAGTGTAAGTATCCTTTTCGTTTGCATTTCCTTTAAAAGTCTTTGATCACCGATCAGCCGATGGTATTCTCAGCATCCTTATTAGAGCCACATTTCTGTTGCTTCAACATTCACGGCCATATAGGTGTACGAATATGACGTAACAGTTAAGTACCTTTCCTTTGTTTCTAACGAGATTTTCGTGTTTTTTAATACATTGCTTAGCTTTTAGAATGCATCATCCGTTATCCCAATGCACCTTCGGATTCCGAAATCGCATTTTCCGTATTTTATTTAAACTGTAAAGTTTGAATTAATCTGATGAGACGACCCATCCTTATCTCACATTCATTTCTCTCTTCATATATTTAATGAATTTATGTTCTATCTGTAGGCGGTTCGATCACAGTAAAAGTTCTGGATTCATCTAATATCTTTCCCAAATAAATCAAACTTACCTAGCAGTGCGAACAGTTCTGTGTTGTACTTTATCAAATGCTTTGACATAATTTATAAAACATAAATATATATCCTCTTGCATTTGTATTGTTTTTTTATATCATTCTGAGCATAAAAATTGCATTCCTTGTTCCGGTGTCTTTAACAAAGCCACACTGTTATTGTCCTATTCTCGGCTTAATTCTGCTGTGCACTTTATTCATCAGAATTCAGATAAGTTTTGTTATGTGGCTCATTAGGCTGATTGTTCGTTAGAGTTAAAATTCGTTTACACTTGGCCTCCTAGGCAACACTGAGAAAATGGATATAATTAGGGCTTCTTGCATATCACCATTGTTGTATATTTAATTTATTATGTGTTATCAACGAAGAAATCATCTAATGCTGCCAGCATCTCCATTACAATTCTGTCTTGTTTGTTTCGGTTCAATTTGGCCAGTGATGATTTTACTTCTGATTTTAATATTTATGGTTCTTCCATATTTCTGTGTATTGCAGATTATCCTCTTCCTTTATGAAAGTGTTCTGTAGTTCAGTCACTGAAGTATATTTTCTAAATGGATTTTATGCATCATGTTGATGAGTATGATTTTGTCCTGTCAGTTCTCTTATTCCTTTATGCGTATCTTTCTTTAATTTCGTATTGTTTCTATCTTTTCTCCTGTGAACAGTGTCGCTTCTTGTAAAGACAGAAATGCTAATGCATTAGAGTTTCTGAAATCGTAAGCAAGGACTCTGTCTAAACAGTTTGTCGCTCCCAAAGAAGACAAACTATGACTCCTATTAAAACTATATATATATATATATATATATATATATATATATATATATATATATATATATATATATATATATATATATTATAATTTTTTCTTAAAAATATATAATCATCGTAATACCAAAATTCCCGTTTCAAATCAATTAAAATTCAATCATAAAAATTAAACTTAAAATACAAAATTCCGTTCCATTACCAAGCGATGCTAAAAATAACTTTTTTAGAAATTGAATTACTTAATTTATAAGTGCAGACAAATTTGGAATTTTGAAATGTTGTGGTTAAGGGAAATTCCATCTTTTTTTTATTTTAGGGGTGTTAACATTTAACTTATTTATAAAACTCATGTATCTAATGTATTGTAGTTGTGAAGTCAAGATGGGGGCTGGGGTATCTGTCTATTGATACAAACTTCCTTTTTTTCCAAGTAGAAATTTGTGGTGGTATCTATGTTCCATGACATCGTCTGGGTTTCAATAGCAATACATTTGCCATTTTTATTTTTTATTTCATTTTTATAAATTTCAATTACGATTTCTTTTCAAAAGGAGCATTCAAATATTATTTAGTTACATTTTTAATATTTATCTTTTTATTCGTACCTAATTAAGATATTATATTTAATTTATTTACTAACTTAGTACATATACAGTAATGTTAAAATTATATTAGAATATAATTAAATATTCATAAACTATTTTATTTATGATTAAATATAAATGTTAGATTCATTTTATAAAATTAGCTACTTAAGGAAAATAGACAATATCTACAAAAAACACGCTATTTCATTTCTTTGATTTAATAAATTTTTATTTTTCAGACACTTAATAATATTTAACTTTTCATGTATGCACAAAGAACATGGGTCATTTAAAGATCTATAAGTTCTTTTATTTATCAATTTCCATTTTACTGTTGGTGTTTTATTGGTTTCTTTTAAATACCAGAAAAATTTGATAAGGATGTCTGGCTGTGGTATTTAATATTATTGAAGGAACTTTGGTGTTGGTTCCATCTTAATTTAAATTCATTCTTTGTATATCTTACATAGGCTCTAACATCCTTAGGATCCTCAATAGATGAGATTTTGCATTGATATATATATATATATATATATATATATATATATATATATATATATATATATATGTATATATATATATGTTGACTTCTATGTTCACGTTTATATTTACACACGCTCTATCTCTGATATTGAGCACTTTATCCCATAAATATAGCACACTTTAAGACTATATTTCTTCATATATATATATATATATATATATATATATATATATATATATATATATATATATATATATAATTGTTTATTTAAAAATTATAACATAAATATGTTATAAAATCACTACAAAAATAGCCATTTTGTTTCAACACCTCCGGCGTCTTATCAAGTGATGATGTTGAATGTAGAATAAAGGGTTTTAAAAGTTTCAAATTAATTAACGATCCTTCGTAAGGGGAAACGCTGTTACATAAGCTGGAATGACCAATCAAAATACAAGTATACAGGAATTCAAAAAACTTGACAACGAAGTAAGGTTATAATAGCTATTAAAATCTTTAAAGTTGGGGTTTTACTAAAATAGAATTTATTCTAACCAATAAGTATTAAATTATATGATAAAATTTGATATTAAAATTAAAGGTAAAAAATTACCAATTTAAAAATCTAAATTTAATCTCTATTAAGTTTAAAATTATAAAACTACTGATGAGAAAATAAAAAATACATATGTTATTCAATTTATTTTATTTTTTCATTGAAATTACGTTAAAAAAGACACTAATTTCAGTTGGTCTTCCCGACAAAAATTTATACATTCTAATTCCAAGTGTATGAATAGGATGTTCACCTCTCGCGTAAAACAATATACACACTCAGAGTATAATACATAAGCACCCAGACATATTTAGATATATACACACACAAATAGGTGACGAGTCAGGAGACATATTCACGGCCATTTATATATATATATATATATATATATATATATATATATATATATATATATATATATATATATATAAACGAACACATACATACACAATTAAATGTGCATGCATTTTCTATATACATAGACATCGATAAATACACATCCACATACATACATACACAATTAAATATGCATGCATTTTCTATACAGACAGACACCGATATATACATGTAAACACATCCACATACATTGACCTAATCATTCTGATACAACAAGCAAGAATATTCAAGATTGAAAGTGTTATTAAACGAATGCTAACCACTTATTAAAATATAACTTATACGGGCAAATATGCACAGATAAAAATCGTCAAATAGACGAGAGTAACAAAGAATATGGAAAGGAAGGACATTAAAACAAATATATGTTTAAAAACAACATTATCTAATATATGAAAAACGAAAATTCCAAACACACAAACACATATAAAATATATGTATATATATATATTTAACATATAATTCGATATAAGCCTTATACATTAGGTGATAGAAAATAAGAACTACCTACAGATATAAGTGTACAGACACGCATATTTTCATATATACACATACGGACATACTCACAAATATACGTCCACAAACACCCACATATATATATACGCATACACATATGTATATATACACATACAGAAGTAAACAAATACATCGAGTCAGTTGCATCATCCACCTCAAGGAAAGTTGGTTCCCTGTGACGAGCCAGGAAATTTTTCTCCCCGGAATCGATCCTCCAAGTCTATAAATCGACCATTCGCCCTTGCATGAAGTATTGCTGCCATATATGGTCTGGTGCCCCTGCTGGTTGCCTCAGGGTTCTTGATAAGATCCAGAGACGGATATGCAATGTGATTGGCCCTGATCTGTCATCTCGTCTGTAGTCCCTCTCTCACAGACGCGATGTTGCATCGCTCTGCCTTTTTTACAAGTACTTTCACGGTAATTGCTCCGAGGAGTTGCTTTCGCTTGTCCCTAGGCCTCATGAATTTAAACGCCCTACGAGGCTGGCATCCCATTCCCACCCCTTCACCGTTGAAACTGTTAGATGTAGACGTCTCTTCTACTCCAATAGCTTCATGTCTCGCACATCTCGCCTATGGAACTCCCTTCCCTATTACTGTTTCCCTGACAAATACAATCTCCAATGGTTTAAGTGTAGCGTCAATCGTCATCTCCAGTTGCCTTGATCTATCCACTTCCCTTCTCCACATCCTTTCATCTTTCATTCCTATCTGCTCTCGCTCCAAATCTTCTGTAACCCCCTTGCCTTGATCTACCCTCCGTCTTTCTCTTTCTCCACATCCTCTCCTTTACCACTCCTATCTGCTCTTCCTCCATCCCTTCTGTAACCCCATGCGTGATAGTGGCCTCCAGCCATGCTTGGGGTGATACGCTTAAAAAAAAAAAAAAAAGTATATACACATCAACCCACACAGCGAGGTAAAAATATAAACAAACCAAATATAAATATATATACATACAATCACATATATACAAAAACACATATATATATACATATACACATACACACATACATACATATACATACATAAACATATGCATGTATACAGATACGTATATAAACTAAACACACAAACGCCAAGAATGAATATAGGAAAATAAATGTATTAACGTAATAATACAAACTGGTAATACAGGGTAGTAGTTCCAGGAATGCGGGGTTAGTAGACATATATATATATGTCCAGGAGAAGACCCCTCAACACTCCCCTCCTTAGATCCCTTTGCGGGGGAGTTAGTATTTTTCCTCTTATGGTCGATAATTAGAGCTTCTATAAATTTTCTATCCCTGTTTGACCTTCTAATCTCTGTGTCTTTCTGTGGTCTTTGTATCTCAAATGCTTCAAAGATCGCATCCATCCAATCGTCATTTTCTGCAGGTGACGAGCTTGGCTCCTCAACCAGTCTTTTTTGCATTTGATCAATATGTCTTCTGTGGGCAAATCTTTTGCCTTGTATTGTGTACATCACATTTCCTAATCTGTTAATTATTGTACCTGGTTTGAATGATCTCTTGAGTACTATAGGTGTATGCCGGTGACCGTATTCTGCGGGCAAACGGTACGTTTCGCTTCTTTATTTACTGCTGGTTGGACATTTTCTTTTAATTCAATTCTAGTTGCAAATTTGTTACATCGTCCCAAACTGCTCGAGAATACTTCTGGAAATTGATTATGTAATTCTTCCTTTAATTTTATAGCTTGTGATGGTTCGCACTTTATCTTCTTACAAAAAGAGCTGATAGGTAAATCATATACGTCGAACTTTTGCATCTAGTCTGTTCCCACCAGATTTTCTGTATCTTTCATTACGAATATCTTGAGTTTTCTTTTTGTGTTTCCGTGGAATTTTACCTTTAGGATCAATTCTCCTTCGAATTTTATACGCTTCCCTGTGACTGACTTAGCAATTTTCTGTGTATGTATCATGGTCGGTCTATTAAGCTTTCTCCATGTCTGTAGGTTAATTATCGTTATATCCGAACATGTGTCTAGTTGTAATTTTATCTTTTTATTTAAAATTTCAAGTTCCACGTATTTTCTTATGTTAATATTATCTTCGTTGTGTATTCTAGTAACCTACTACTAAATTTTCTGTTCCTACATTGGGATGCCTTGTGACCCATTTTTCAACACGCTAGACATTTTTTATATTTAAAACGACAATCCTTATTCCAGTGTAATCCTCCACATGGATAACATGCAGATGGGGGGGGGGCTTATATTTGCTTAGATTTTTGTCATTATTTACCCTATACGTTGTACTTTTTCCATTATTATAAAATTTTTGTTTTCTTTCCGGGGAGGGTGAAAATCTTTTTTCATTATTATAGAATTTTTGTGTTCTTTCCGGGATGTAAAATTTTGTTCAACTTACGTATATGTGCTACTCCTGACTCCTCAATATCCTTCGAGTCTTTCTTTATACGCAGGCATTTTTGGCAGTCTTCTGATAATTTCTGTAGTGTTAATCCAGGCTCATTTTGCAGTTTTGAAAGCATTCTTTTGCGCATTTCACTATCCTTAGCTGAGACTGTAAAAAATAAGACACTTGAAATTGTCCGGAGTTAATTCTGCCAACTTGAAGTCGTCGCAATGTTTGTCCACGATTGTGGCGAACGTGGAGTAGTCCTCCTTTTCGTCCTTTACGAGGTTAAGTAATTTCTACCTTTTGTGAAATAGTGACGTCTTTGGACTGAAAAGCTCGGTAAGGCATGTAACTGCTTCGTCAAACGTTGAATCATTTGTCTTTTTTGGCAAGATGTAATCCACAAATTTTGTGTATTCCTCTGTTCCTAATTTTCTGAGTAATAGACGTATCTTCTTAGCTTCCGTCCAGTTTTGACAATCGACGTTGAAGATGTCTTCATAACGTCTGAAATAGTCCCCGAAATTTGTATCCTCTTTTAGAGAGTAATTGAATGTTTCTATCGTATTCTACACTGCGTCTTGGGAAAAAGTCGCCTCTTTTTCGATATTTTGTTGTTTGTTACCCGCTACCTTTAATATTAGTTCCTGGAGTTGCATTTGTCTTTCCTGATTTTCTTTCTGCGTTTGTAGTAATTGTTTTTGCCATTCTTTATTTCCCTTCTGCGTTTGTAGTAATTGTTTTTGCCACTTCTCTTCCATTCTTTCTTCGAGTTGTAATTGCTGTTCATTTTGGTATTTTACAAGTTCTACTAAATACTTTTAAAATCCTCCATGATAAGAGTCTTACGAAAAACTCGCTTTTCCGTATTTTAATCCTCGTAAATCTTTTGTCGCCAAGTTGTTGTGGACACTGGCAAACGGCAATTTTTTTTATGTAGGTCCGAAGTCCGCGTCACCCAGTTGTTGTGGTCAACGAGAGAGAAAATTTGTCTTTCCATGTAGATCCAAAGTCCTCGTCACCCAGTTGTTGTAGTCGACGAGAGAGAATTTTGTTTCGTTTTCCTTCCGTGTGAGTTCGAATTCCTCGTCGCCAAGTTGTTGTGGATTCCGTGATGAAATCCGGTGCCAATAATAACAAACGCCAAGAATGAATATAGAAACATAAATGTATTAACGTAATAATACAAACTGGTAATACCGGTTAGTAGTTCCAGGAATGCGGGGTTAGTAGACAAATATATATATAGTCTTTGATATCGACGTATCATTGTATGACTTTTTACTGAGTATACGTGCTCGTTACTGTGACTCTTGCCCGCTATGTTCGTACGCTCGTTCCTTTCGACGTTTGACTATGTTCGACCTCTCTCTCTCTCTCTCTCTCTCTCTCTCTCTCTCTCTCTCTCTCTCTCTCTCTCTCTCTCTCTGTCGGGTATCCACTAGCAGTAGTATATGTATACCCTGGGTGAGTCCATTTGTGTAAAAAGGGGAAGACCCCTCAACAATATCGATGAACCAATACCAAGATTGTAGTTGACAAGAAAGCATTCTCTCGGAGATTTGTTTCACAAAGTATCAATTCATAGGAAGCTGAACTTACTTTTTTATCAACGGAACACGTAGGGAATGGTGATGGTTTGCTACCATGAGCA